>OZ038496.1:40349782-40359782 GCA_964036315.1 Acanthosepion esculentum | reverse complement strand
TATATAGAGAGAGAGAGAGAGAGAGAGAGAGATAGGGAGAGAGAGATGAACAGACAGACAGCTATATAGATGAACAGATATAACCAAACATATAAGTAGGTATGTTGATAGCTACGTATAGATAGATAAGCATGAAAATGATTTGATATGAACAAACAAATTGATAGATAGTTATTAACAGACATAGATAGTTAAATAGGTATGTAGTTAGGTAATAGATATTAACAAACCTAGACATATAGCTATGAATATGATTAGATAGATAGATAGATAGATAGATAGATATGAAATGCTTAGAAAGATAGATTGATAGTTAAGTAGAAAAATAAGAAAAGAATCATATAGATAAATAGATATGAACGAACATATAGATAGATTGATACATAGGGAGACTGATATGAACAAATATAAATAAAGGGAAAGATAGAATATATATATATATATATATATATATGTGTGTGTGTGTGTGTGTGTGTGTGTGTGTGTGTGTAATATCTAAGAAAGATTTAAAGATAATTATGAACATATATATATATATACATATATATATAAAGTGAAGAAATGATATATATATATATATATATATATATACAGTGGGCTATGATACATTATAGCCACCCTTAAATTCAGCAATTTTGGCTTGTGTAATAACGTATCTTCTTTTTTGCAGACAATACCGTATTAGTATCAAGATTCTCTAATCTAGGAACGATAGTTGACTTATATTTTGCAATGAAAGTTGGCGAAAGTAACGAAATTGGTGAATTTCAACGAGGACAAATAATAGGATGGCATCAGTGTGGCAAGTCAAATAGAGAAATTGCTGTGTTTTCCAGGTTAATCATCAAATGGTTAATAATATTGTCAAGACATTTAATGAAGAAGGCCATTGTCGTGTGGAACAACGTTCAGGATGACCAAGCATCTGAGCAAACGAAAAGGGCACTGAAGAGGGAAGTCATCAGAAACCGTCGTCAGAGCGTCAAAGTTGTCGCCAACAGCATGGAAATGTTGCCATATGCCGTGAGAAAGACTCTGAAAGAGCTCGGCTATCAAAGAAGAGTTGCAAGAAAGAAGCCCTTGATTCCAGGGGTTAACAGGAGCAGGCGTATAGACTGAGCAAAAGAATTCGAGTGCGAAGATTATGAATTTTGGCAGTCTGTAATTGGGTAAGATGAAAGTAAATTCTGCCAATATTCGAATTTGAGACAGGTTTATGTTTGAAGAAATAAGAATGAGACTTGGAACACTGAATGTCTGCAGGCGACCGTGTAACATGGAGGGATTGGAGCAATGGTGTTTGGCGCTGTCTGGTCTGGAGGGAAATCTGAACTGATTCTTGTTGACGAGCGGTTGAATGGTTCAAAATACTGTCAAATATTAGAGAAATGACTACCAATATTTGAAACCAATCAGATTGACAAGAATGTCTACCTTTATCAAGAAGATGGAGCGCTATATAATACTAGCAAAGGCCTCGAAGGAATCGCAAGGAATCAAGTCACTTCTATGGGTAGCCAAAAGTCCTGGCATGAATCCAATAGAGCACATTTGGGAGCACCTTCAACGAAAACTTCAAGATCGTGCAACCAAAATCGTGTCAGTGGCAACCCTTAAAGAAACTTTGCTAAAGGAGTGGCAAAATATGTATCAGACGATTGCTGATAAATTGATCAAATCCATGAAAAATCGAATACAAGCACTGAAACAAATGGAGGACTACTCTATACTAATTCCAAATACTTTTTTTATTTATGTCGATTAGGGATTACGTAGTTAAATTTTGAAATTGGATGGAGCGATAAACGCTCCTACTAGTATACAAAACAAAAAAAAATACATCTCAATCAAATATTGAGAGAAATTAAAATCACCTAAAAAAAAGCCTTCACCTGTTGAGCGCGGCTAGAATTCGAGTGACCATCTTTCAAATGAAAAAAAAACCTGCAATATTAACCTGTTCAACCGTTATCTTCCCCAAATATCCCCATAACCTGTGCCTCTTACTCTGTAACCCTCTACCACGAGTGCTTCTTGGGCGTTGTACGGGGTAAACACCATTGTAATATATATATATATATATATATATATATATATATATATATATATATATATATATATATATATATATATATGTTGTAAGACAAAATAGAAAAAATATTTGTGATGCGTTTCATCCGTTTGTACTTCATCGTAATGGGTTTGTAGACATTGTTGTAACTACACAAAGACATAAACGAGAGACGCTGACAATTTCAAAATTTTATTGAAATAATTTTTTGCAATATAGCCAAATTCATCTATATTCTTTTTTCCCATCATCTTTGTTTTTAATTATCACACATTATAAAAGAAAATCTGCCAAGAATGGTGAAACGTTGCAAGAACCTAGACGTGTATTTACTGTGGATAAAATCGCGACTAAAGCACTTTCTATACATGTTCGTCTTAGTGAATTATTTTCTCTTTTAATTAGAGTAGCATTTTTGATGTCAAAATTGTGAACAGTTTCGTTACGGTGAACAACCTATGAAGTCCGAGTAAATCCTAACGTATGAAACGCGTCAATAATGATATAAATCGTTATCTTACACACACACACACACACACACACACATATATATACATATATATATATATATATATATATATATATATATATATATATATATATATAATAAGGTTCACTCTGTACAAGACCTTGGGCTATTCGCGGTATTTTAAGAGGCAGTTTATACGAATTGGAGGTGGAGATAACGGTTATCCCTAGACTTGAACAGGTTAAGATTGTAGTGATAGTAGAAACATCCTGTTGGGAGTCAGTTCCACAGACCAGCGGTTCACGGGAAGAAGCTGTTCGAGTGGAACTTATTTATTACCAATGGAATGCGGATGGAATGTGTTTTTTTTTGCTACATTTTTAATGACATTGCGAGTCCTGATGGAGCCAATAAATGCAGTTCGTCCGAGCACTTTCCATAAAAGTGGGGTTATGCATTTGTGTATTTGTGAATATATAGATATAAATTTAAATGCCATATATTAGTAAGTAACTATGTATATATATGTATATTCTTAAATATTTGTATATGTGAATAGGCGAATTTATGTTTGTGCATATGCATATTATATTTGAAAATATGTATAGGTTGTGTATAAATCGTATTCCATTATATTATGGGATTTATTGGAGAGTAAATATGTGTATAGATATGTATATCTATGTATACATTTTGTATATATTTTGAGCATGTGTTTGTATATATGTTTACATTTGTTGTGTAGTAATATGTACACATAGCCGCCCTTGTAGACAGGTATCCTCGGATGGTCAGCTATACTGTACATGTATGTATGTATACAGGATGTCTCGTAAATACTTTTACAAACTTTGGAGGCAGGTTCCTGACACCAAAGCAAGATAAAATGTCCATATAAACACATATCCAAAAGGCTATCGCTGTACATCAACGCAGCAACAAATGTTCAAAATATCCCTTCCTTGTTTCTGCAGTCAGATCCTTTCGAATACACTCACACGGTGTCGACTAGTTTTGCAGGCCCTCACGATACACGGCGATGAAGCGTCTCTGCATTATTAATGCCTTCTGCATAAACCAATTGTTTTAAATGTCCCCACAGATAAAAATCCAAAGGATTAAGATCGGGGGAACGTGCAAGCCATGGAACGGATCCTCCTCTATCTATCCATCTTTCATGGTAGATGTCAACAAGTGCATCGCGAAAAATGTGACTAAAATGTGCTTGAGCCCTATCATCCATGAACCACATGCGTTTTCGTATTAGCAGGGATGCATACTCTAGCAGATCTGGAAGCGTGTTCGAAATAAAATCCTCAGTAGAAAGTTCCTGTAAAACGTACTGGGAGAACAGATGGACCTACCAAACAGTCACCTACAATTACAACCCACACATTAATTGTAACTGTTGGATGACACGGCTGCATTCGGTTTGAAAACGCAATCTAATATAGCCGTGCAGCCTCGTGTCCATTACCATTCGTGCAGCTCTATGCAAAAAACCATATTTGCCTGCTCACGATATGAATATCCTGCCATTATTAAACGGAACACTTCTCAGATAATCCAAATAGCTGATTGGCGCCATTTAATCGCATTTCACCGCAATCTAATTCTCTTTATTAAACTATTTTCCAAAAATAAAATATACTTTTCTGAAACGTTATTTGAGAAATATTAACTGATTTAAAGTTTAATTAATCTGATTTGAAACAAATGATTACATTAATTTTAAAATATCGTAAAAATGTATTTTTAAAACACGGCGGTAGCTGTTTATTTAAGGTGTGTTTACAGCTTGAATGACAGATAGAACTTTATCCAATGTTTTTACGATGGTTATATCTGTAAAAATAATTAAGGAATATAACGTGAGCGCCTTTTATATAATTTTTAAGTAGTCAGTAATAAATAAAAATTTTAATTATTCTACATAATCTAACGTTTTGTTGAATTTTAGATAGTTTGGCATTAGATTTACTATAGTTATCACTCTTATTTTCTGATAATTTCGTGTATGAACACATGTATCTACAAAAAATGGCACGTTTTTTCACATAGAAAAATTTAAAATTCTTTTAAAAATATTGATGTTTGATGATTTGTACTAAGTTTTTCCATTTATGATCAGTGTATATGTTTTTAATTAATAACAATAACACCTCACAGAGTCAAAATAATGCAGAATTTAAAAGATTATTCTAATTAAATTTCTTGAAAATGAAAACAATTCTTGCAAATATTCAATATTTATCAAAACAGTTTTTTCTTAAGACAACAGTGTCTATAATAAATCTCATTCATAAAAGCAAATAAAAGCTCACCTCATTAAATAATATCCACTTTTTATTTTACGCTTCAGAACAGATTTTTGGTAACTGTTTTATAAAATAAAATTAATGACTTAAATTCTCCAATAACTTCTGCTTTTAACTAATATAAATATTAAGGGAGATAACATTTAATTCCTCGAAATTTTATAAAATTAAATAAGTGGTGTGGTAACAGACGTAAAAAATATTTTTAACAAGATTTTCTAAAAATAAAAATTGTAAAATAATTTCCAAATCAATGTGTTTTACAACTCAACATTTTTTTTTATCAAAAATACGTTTATACGTTTTTAAAAAGGCTACAAAATATAACTTAATAATAAAAAATTCTTTGGTCTTTCCTCATAATAATAATATAATTATTTTGACGATAAAACCTTTTTTTTATCCCGGTATACTAATTTTTTAGCAAATTAGCGGCGGTATCTAATATATATATATAGGGCACGGTACGGTGAGTACTGGTGCTATTAAAACAGTATTCGATGTATAACAGTGTTACAATTTATACTAAAAATAAATATTTATAAAAAATTTATGGATTTTGTTCTTTAATCCGATATATTTTTATTACTTCAAACGTCTACTTGAATAAGAGTATCTACTAAAATTAACGTTTGAAGAAATAATATTAATAAAAATATTCTTTTTTTCTTCAACGTTTAGTACAATTCTCACAACAAAGAATTATACAAAACGGGGTGGAGCAAAATATGTTTATTAGTGTGTGTGTGTATATATATATATATATATATATATATATATATAATATGAAAAAGTATAGTTTTACGATATGCTATGTTTATGGGTAAAAGTTTTCAATATCAAAAATAGAGCGTATGTAAATATAATAGCGGATACTGAGGTCAACATCAAGCAGTGGCCGTCTGTTTCATGCGTCAGGTGGTCTGATGATTGCGTTGAAGCATAAAACACACTGCCGACTTTTGCTGTTGACCGCAGTGTCTACTTATATATGTATTCAAAACAACACAAAAATTAAATATTCTTAAACATTAAAAATATGAAGAAAAACTAACAACACCTAAAACAAAACCACTTGAATATAGCTAAAGAAGTGAATGAAAGTGTTTCAAACAATGGACATTATAGAAAACCTCTGTACTCTCTTACTCCCACCAAACGGAAAAACGTAAGACCGCTGGCAAAACTAAATAAAAAATGAATTAAATTTACCTTGGCCATATTTAACGAAAGATGATTAATATTTATGAAAGGAAGATGATTAAATATTTATTTACCTTGTCGGTCATATTTAACGAAAGACGATATATATATATATATATATATATATATATATATATATATATATATATATATATATATGTGTGTGTGTGTGTGTGTGTGTGTGTGTGTGTGTGTGTGTGTGAAAAATGAGGACAATCATTTCTTACTCATATCTTCAAACCACTTCCGATGGCCAATGTTAAATTTCACATGTTTACTCCAATAATTTGTATTACATGTTGATGCGTACTGTTTAGAAAAAAACATCTAAGTATTTTAAATAAGATATTCAGAGAACTACCAAAAAATATGAGAGGCGCTGAAATAGTGGTACATCTCTCATATACACAAACACACGCGCATTCATCATGGAGCTTTCACAATATGTCACACAGACGCCGATGGGTTATCTATAAAAGCTTAAGATAAAAAGATGACGGGATGGTAGATATGAATCGTTACAACCATTTGTGCAACACACCATTCCTTGAAAGGATATTCATCTCCTTTTGATGGTAGCGATGTAAACTAAAATGTTTAATTATGGAACAAAATAAATAAAAAAGCAACAGTGTCAATTCAGTAAATCTAGAACAATTCTGATTCGTAGCCGCATCAGAGCGGATTTTGCGGCTGCTTAACGGTTATTGGCGCGGAAAGTGGATTCTGCGAGCAGGGTCCAAGTTGCGGCCGAGTCACTTGAATTCACATTCGCATGAATCCATCACATCTTCCACCAGCGATGGGCTAAACAACAGGGTGGGCTAGGTTCTCTCGTCTTGGGTGGTAACCAGCATAGGAGAAAGAAAACACTGAATTCCAAACTTGGATTAATCAAGAGGAAACCACTCCGCTATCTTTTCCAAGATGTCAGAACAGTTTACATATCTGAAATCCGTGGAGAGCTATAATCGCCTATGTTTGGAAGGGACATAATTTTAAGAACAAATCACTCATAATGGTCACTGAAAAGATTATCTTTTGACAACATCTCAATATTTTAATCAAAGTGTTGATGGCCGCTACAGAAAGAAAAAACTATCAAATGTAAGAAAAATCAGGTAATTAGCAAAATGTACAGCCCAGAGTAGGAGCTACGAATTCGAGATGTCAAAAGCAAATACGAAAATAAATATCTGCGAGGATGACTGAAAACATGACACCGAAATCCGAAGGTGCATTGGAATAGCGAAAGGGGCCTTCCAGAATCTAAGCAAAGTATTAAGAAACAAAGAAAAAAGGGCTGAACTGCTATGTAACAGCCAGCCCTACTATATGCCAGTGAATGCTCGACAATCTTCTAATTGATGAAAAGGATGCAGTGATGTGGTTCTACAGAAGGATGCTAAGAATATCAAACATGTGAGTAATAATGAAGTTGTGAGGAAAATTGAAAAGGACGCTTATTTCTAAGGCACATTATTAAGAAAGAAGGCTTGGGAAAATTAACACTCATAAACGATATTGAAGATGGCAAGGGAAACAGCGATTAAGCTAGCTAACAAGATTGGTTAAATGAATGGTACAACAAAAGGAGGAGGGGGAATAGTAAAAAAACAAACAATAGTTACAAAGGATAGTGAGTTGTGGAGAGACATGATCGCCCACGCCTTGAAGGGTCACAACAGGTAGAAGAATTCATATACACTGCTGGATCAAAACATTATGTCTACTTGTTTAATAAATTGTTGGCTATGCATATGCCTGAAAATATCTTTTACGCATTCATGCATAAATTCTACTCTAGACTTCTAAATGTTTTCTCTGGGATCTGTTGCCAAGATGTAAGTTTCAGGTACTTTAACTTCTGTAAGTTATGTCGTAGAAGTTCTGTAAAGCACATCAGTTGGTCCAACACTGATCTGGTAAGTTTGGTCAGGGCTAAATACCGTTTGAGGGAGGAAGTATGCTACAAAGTAACATCTGAATGAATGAATGATAGGATTCAGATTTCCCAACAGAACGTCGCCCAAACTAACACGTTTGCTCTTCACTCTAATCTTCTTGTCTTCAGCAAAAATGAAGTCCAAGCAGTGAACTAACGTATTTACTTTATTTTTTATGGTCACTATTTATTTATTTATTCTTTAAGTGATGTACATCGATTTAGGAAATGTGTGTCATTTGGCAAACTTATTTTATTACAAATATTTAATATATTCTTATTTCTTATTTTAGATTATTCCTAGCTTATAGACTATATTTATTATTATAAATTATTATATGGGTAAATTTCTTATTATAGATTATTATATTATATTATTTTAGTACTAATATTAATATATTCAATGGATGCATTAGTTTAGTATACTTCCTACCTTATACATTCGCATGGATGACTGACGCGATTTATATTTTAACGTAACATTTTTTAAGGAGAACGTAATTTTGAATTTTAAAGGAGGCGTTTCGAATCCTAAGGTTTATTTAGTAGTGTTTATTTTTATTATTCATTCTAAGACCACCACAAGTTATAGGCCTGATGATGACGGCGATGAATCAAGGCCGGATTATCTGCTTATATACCTCTGACCTTGGAATTTGTAGTTGTTACGTGAGAGTAGTTGTCATTCTTGTCAAGTATATCCAACCATTTAATATTAGAAAATAAATAGCCTACCGAGGACAATGATGCTTCAATCCACTCCAAAGTTTGTTTTCTTCTCTCAATACAATACTTGTGAACCTCTCAAGGTAGAGATTCACTGAAAAGGAGGTGGTGGGGAATGAAGATTGTGAGGATAAGGGGATATGTAATGACTTGGTTTCATATATGGTAGCAGTCCTCAATGTTCGTACTTTTCTTGAGATCTCACACACTTATTCACTTTTAAAATCAGACTGAGATTTCCGTCTTTGGAATCAGAAAAAGGAACATTGGCGTTATCTATGACATGCGTTTTAACTTTTGCAAAGAGCCAAATGTCTTTAGAGGCGTTGAACAAGACAAATTTGTTCTTTAGAGACATAGAAAATTTGGTTGATGCGTTTTTTTTTGTTTTTTGCAGAAAAAGAAATTAGGCAAAACGTAAAGAATCGAGTGATCTACTGATTATGAAAGCAATGTTCACACCGAATAAGTTTACTCGATGGTGTAGGAGTCCCGCCTAAATAACCGCACAGAAAAGGGTTTATTCAGGCATGAACAATATGATCCCCTCTGATTATCAAAACAGCACAACCGGTTGTGGTGATATTCAAATTAGCTGGATACGTTCTAGCCAGAAAAAGTATATATTTCTCCTGGTTTTATAATGCAAAATGTTTTTTAAAACCTTTGGTGATTTTTGATTTTCCAAGTTATAAAGTTTCTGCTTTTTAGCTTACTATAGAATATATACATGATTTGTACAGAAGCATTTATTTCTTGTTAGTGTACAGCAAATCTAGTCGCAATTTATATATATATATATATATTCTAGAATATCAAAATTCTACAAGCCTTTAAAAAACAAAAAAAGAAATTACTTTTCCACAGGTGATGTTACATAATATATTTAATACGCATACAAAAAAACACATATAAATATTATATAACCTTGTTTATCATACTGACAAGATTGAGTTTCTAATAATAACTGAGAGCGTCGAAAGTATTTGAATAAAACAGAAACCTTGAACAGTTTATTCATAGTTTCGACCCGGACAACAACCTTTTTGTAATTTAACAAAACTTGAGTGTGAAAAATGTTAAAACTTATAATCAGAGAAAAGGATTTGTTTTTCCATATGTTTTCGTCGGTATTATATAATCCTAGTGGTAATTCATTTAAAAATAAATATTTTTGTCTAATAATGAAGATGACTCATGCAAGTCGAAAGCTTGGAACAGTGTTGATTTCGAATATTTTTCGCAAATTCAGTAGCCATGTTTGCGGA
>OZ038496.1:40344782-40347282 GCA_964036315.1 Acanthosepion esculentum | reverse complement strand
AAAATAACCCGATATATATATTATCATCATGAAATAGAAGTTGCATAATTGGTCATTTACCTGCTTTTCTTACATTGCTTGAAAGTCTGGTTTTATTGTTACCACTATTGATATATGGTTTTACAGAGATATCATAAATATTGCAAGTTGTTTTCGACACCCGCTCGCATCCGATCATCGGGATCTTCATCCTCTCTCTCTATTTTCTTTCTCCCCAACCCACTCGACGAGTCAAAGAGAATTTAACGAAGCCATTCGCTTGAATTTGATTTTGGGGGAACATTCTGGTGAACCATACTTGGCCAAGAGCGCCTTCCTCGCTGTTAAAGGAGGATTGAGACGGGGCATCGGGTTGTCCAACTACAAATATAATGAAACTCATGAAGAAAATAGAAATGGAGATAATTCTTTAAGGAAAAGCAATTTATACTCGCTAATATGATTGAATTGGCTTTTACCAAGTCATATTAGTAGTTGAATCGAAAGTTAATAATCGTTACGTTTAAAGTTTTAGATTACAACAAGATATCCAGAAATGGGAATCATTTAGCTAAAGGACTGACCTCTGATTGGCCTGTAAAATCTGTGGTATCCATATTTTCATACTTTAATTTGAATATTTTGTTAAAACCTGATGATATATGAAAGTTATTGATTATCTCAGAAGATATCTTAAGCCAAGAAATGGGAATGATGCATTACAGATAATAATAAAAAGAGGGGCGGGGATCACATTGCGATGTTATCTGGCAATAAAGAATAGCACGAAATATGATTATTTGCTGGCAAGAAAAGATAAGACGACAAAACAGTCAGTTCAGAGTAAGGCTATAAAATGCAACTAAATAAGAAAAACTCTTTTGGCAGTGATACGTTATTCAAAGACTGTTCATAATTACGCATACACATAGAATATATATATATATATATTATATATTATTTTTAAATAAAAAGATAAAATTACAACTAGACACAGGCTCGGATCTAACGATAATTAACCTACAGACACGGAGAAAGCTTAATAGACCGACCATGATACGTACACAAAAAATTGCTAAGTCAGTTACAGGGAAGAGTATAAAATTCGAAGGAGAAGTGATCTTGAATGTGAAATTCCACGGAAAAACAAAAAAACTCAAGATAGTCGTAATGAAAGATACAGAAAATCTGGTGGGCACACGACTGGATGCAAAAGTTCGACGTATGGGATTTACCTATCAGTTCATTTTGTAAGAAGAGTGCAAATCATCAGAAGCGACAAAGTTAAAGGAAGAATTACATAATCAATTTCCAGAAGTATTTTCGAGCGGTTTGGGACGAGGTAACAAGTTTGCCGCTAGAATTGAATTAAAAGAAAATGTCCAACCAGCAGTAAAAATGAAGCGAAACGTGCCGTTTGCCCGCAGAATACGGTCTGTGTGTGATAAGTTATTGCCGAACAAGAACAAAAACCGGCATACACCTATAGTACTCAAGAGATCATTCGAGCCTGGCACAATAATTAACAGACTAGGAAATGTGATGTACACAATACAAGGCGAAAAGTCTACCCACAGAAGACATATTGACCAAATACAAAATGAGATTCAAAGACCTCAGGAAGACACAGAAATTAGAAGGTCAAACAGGAAGAGAAAATTTACCGAACCTCTGATTATCGACCATAAGAGAAAAAAATACTAACTCTCCCTAAAAGGGATCTTAGGAGGGGGTGTTGAGGGATCTCTGCTTTTTACACAAATGGACTCATCCAAGGTATACATATACTACTTCCAATGAATACCCAGTCGGTCGAGTAGAACGGTAGAATAACGTAGCGGCAAGAGTCACAGTAACAAGCACGTAGACTCAGTAAGAAGTCATACAGCGATACGTCGATACCAAAGTCTATATATATATATTTTTTTCTACTAACCCGCATTCCTGGAACTACTAACCTGTATTACCAGTTTGTATTATTGCGTTAATACATTTATTTTCCTATATTCATTCTTGGCGTTTCTTATTATTTGATACCGGATTTCATCCCGGAATCCACAACAACTTGGCGACGAGGATATCGAACTCACACGGGAAGAAAAAAGAAACAAAATTCTCTCTTGTCAACCACAACAATTATGAAATATAGTTTTGCTATATTTATGAGTTAGATTGCTCAATATCAGGAATAGAGCGTATGTAAATATAGAAGTGGACATTGAGGTCAACACCCAGCAGCAATAGTCTGTTCTATGCTTAAACGCATTCGTAAGCCCATACGTGTTGTGTTTTTGTTCGGCTATTTATATATTTTACTCAGTGATGGTCTTATTCTAACGGTTATTGGCTGGGCGGTAAAAGTTTATGTTTCAAACTATTCTAGGGGCTATTGAGTGGAAATAGTTGTGGACCGAATGCAGATTTGTTTCTTATTTTATAGCGGTGTTTATTAACTTTATTATTGGTTGATTTGTTATTTGTTGTTGATTATTATTTACTTGTGTTTCTGTGTGCATTCTCA
>OZ038496.1:40257282-40342282 GCA_964036315.1 Acanthosepion esculentum | reverse complement strand
CCTACAAGAAAATATTTTTGTTTCTTGATGCATAATTTAAGCCTCTGATCGTCATAACGTTTCGCTAAGCAACTAAGATAAGAATGGTTAGTGTTTAATTTTTTCAATATGTTAGTTTGAAAGTTGATAAGGGGTATCATAACAGAGGAAATTTATATATATACCTGGAGTCTCAGTAATTATTTCATGAAGAGCAAGAAGAACTCACGAACTACCGATGACCTTATTCATGGATGAAATGAAAATGCGGGAGGGGAAACGAAAGGAAAATACAGTCATGGCATAAAAATAGATGACAAGAAAGCCTATCATTTGCTGTCTCATGCCCGGATTCTACACCGATTTAACATTCAGTGCATTTCAACTTAAAAAAAGGCCGACTGTTCTCGTTTCACTGCTCATTGTTATAGAATGAAGGCTAGGGCCAGAATGGTCAGCGATTGGCCGGAGTGCTTGTGGTCGCGGCATTCTGACAGTGATGGATTGCCTTTTTCAGAGTTTTGAATATAATTGCAAAATGGCGTGAATTCAACAGAGGGTCTCAAGAATTCTGAAGCGTCGATATGCCGTACCACACCTAGGTTTGCGACCGGCTAATACCACCTGCGGAGGGACGCTGAGCCAATGTGTGACATGCGTTCTGTGACGTCATTCCTCCTATTGCCTCATAGAATCCAAGCTGACACTTCTTTCGCCCCACTGTTGAGGCTGTTTTAATGTACGTTGCCACTGTCTGGATATTGACTAAAACCCTAGAGTTTAATGTTAATGCTGAGAGTTATACTTAACATCACTTGGAGAAAGCATCCAAATAAATCCCACCTCTATGGACCGATTCCTGATATTTCTACAGTCTTACTCGAATGGAGAATGCACTTTGCATCTAGTCATGGCGTAAGACGGACTGGCCACCAAGCAATCAGGTACAGTGACCAACTATGTTACTACAAGTAATGCCACCTTAACGAACTTGCGACCTTGATTACAGGACCGTGATGGTTGGCGTGAATGCCCAAGATAGCTCGACCGAATAAATAATTTGACCCAACTTATTCGAAAATTGGAAAAATACGATAAAAATTAAACGGAAAGACTTGGCGTTGAACATAATACGACCTTCTTACGCATACACACACATGTATATATTCTTTTTCAGACATGTATATATCGAGTACTGCACACACACACACACACACACACACACACACACACACAGATGCAGAAGCATTCACAGATTCTCTTGAATCATGCATATAGGAAATCGAAAGTACTGAATGCAAGCCTGCACACATATACACGGAGAAACTTTAGAAGACGGGAAAGGTTGAAAGTAAATGTTCTTGAAAAGTTTAAATACGAAGCAAAGTAGAAAAATCTGTTTTGATATGAACGGCTTAGACGTTAAGTTTGTTTGAGAGTGAGATTTGTTTATTTCTACAAAGGAAATTCAAGAGAAAGGCGTCGTCTTTTATCTGGCTCTCCTTTATTCATTAATCGTGGGAGGTTCCGTATAAAACTCGCAAAGACTACTTCATTTAGGCACTTCGACTAAAATGCAACATTTCTTCTTCATAGGAATTTATTGAGCATTGAATAAGAGTTTTGTTTTTCTGATTATGTAAGCGGTGCTCAAAAATATAATATTTTGTATGAGAGGGGTTTTCTGCGATTTCCTTATCAGTTGCTCTTTTTTAATCATTCCCAGTGCTCTTATTATTACTGGAATAATTATATAGTTATGTCTGAATGCCACATTCTCGCAATTTCCATTCTCAAGTCCTTATATATTTTTTAAAGTTTGTCTAACTTCTTTTGTTGAGATGTTCTTTATCAGACTGGATGTCCATGTCTATAGGGTAGCACTGATGGTTTTGAAGTCTTGTTTCGTTGGGTTTTCTTTTGGTTTAATAATGACGTCGGTAGGTGTGATGAATGCCAAAGAGCATTGTAAGATTTTCCTTTTCTATCACTTCTTCCTCTTCTTCCCCCTCCTCTTCTTCTGCTTCTTCTTTTCCTCCTCCCCTTCTTCTTCTTCTTTGCAATTAATGCGCTATGTAAAGTGATATGATCGACAAAGCGATAAATAAAGAAAAATGAAACAAAACAAAAATAAAAAAATGAGAAATAATTATCGACCGAGATCGATTTGCGGATTCAGCAATAGAATCCAGTAGCACCAATCATTCATCGATCGGTCCATTCTGAAGAATGCATCTGCAACGATGACATTTTTATACTAATTTTCAGTAAATACAAGACCCAAGAGCCACTCAAGGTAGAAGGTTACTGAATGAAGTGCGTGATATACATGTAAAATGAGTAAGCAAAAAGTGAAGATTATGAGGGTATAAAAGATAGATATATAGCAATTGACCCCATAGACTAGTAGGCGGGTTAAGATTTTAGTGTTCATGGAAGCATCCACGTGGCAGTTTCTTCTACAATGTAGTGGTCTTTGGGAATAAGGATGATTCAACCCTGTGGACCTAGCAAGGTAAAATTGGCTCCAAATATCTAAAGTGGTGGTACTAAAAATTGGAGTTTGCCATTGAAATTGTGAACGCTAGGCTTGCGACCTTGCATTAGTGGGAAAAGGGGCTGCGGGCAGGGGGAATAAAACATTACCCACAAGGCAGTGTAAACGCTTTTAAAATCTCTCAAGATTGGAAAGAGGATTAGGTAGCTCCATTCAAGATATAGCAGCAATATTCCATTGTTGGTCTGCTTTGCGTTATATTTAGGTAAGTTAGCTCTTTAAAGATGGCAGAATGGGTCACCTACTATCTGGAGCGGTACAAAGAGCCAACGATGTGTTTTAGCATATTTTGGATCGAATATACTTGAGGTCTGGTGTTATCTTGTGTCCCAATAGACGTTCAAATCCTGATTGTGAGTGTTTATGTTTGAGAAAGCACATCATCGATTAAAGCCATAGTCATAGCAAAAAATACCATCTTGGTTAAATAACTTTTTCCATCTCATAAATTTGAAATAGGAATTGTTTCTGAAGAAAGTTGACAAGATCAAAGATTAAAAGAAAGAGGACTCATTCGTTTAATCGTTAACTGGTTACAGTTTCTTTTTCGGGACATTTGTATATAAACAATTGTGTATTGTGGCCACCGGTATCAATATATTCAGGCCCACGTCAAACTATGTTTACTTTCTCTTCGGGTTTTCCTTACGTACGCTTTGCCCATCAGTATCAAGGTGGAAATCTGATCCTTCGAACTGGATGCAAATTAAACTTCTACGAGAGTCAGTACTCTTTTCAAGTGGCTTAAATATCTGATCACAATCTCAAACGTAACCTGCCAAAATAAATTTTTTTAAAAAAACTGAGAAACTCTGAAAATATTCAATCTCGTATGTAGTGTACCTTGTGGAAGAGAAATTATCTACAAACCATTTTTTACTAACAGCAATAAACCTACTTAGAGCTGAAGGAGAAACGCTGACAAAGCCATTCATTTTTAACTCTTGTTAGACAATCAATGTAAACTAAATACCTAATAGAGGTGTAAATAGAACTCCTAGAATACTACGTAAGGGACTATGCAGATTTAAGAAAACCGTTTTATCTTACTGCCCCTGATTTTGAGAAGTAGTAGAAATTGTTTGTTTACGTGACGTCGTTTTCGGACAGCAAGCCTGTCTGGAGTGGGTAGAGGAGGAGGCATGAGAAAAGAAAAAAATGGAAAGGTAGAAAAGAAAGGATAAAGTGGATGTGAGAGGGAATGTTTTTATGTTTTGAAATCAGTAACTTTGAGAAGGTAGAACAAATTATCGCTGTCTGAATTTCTGGAATGAGGAGTTATTGTTATAACAACATCAGTTATGATTGTAATCAAAAAATTATTACCAAGATGGTCTGATTTCAAACGAATCAGGGAGAGAGACAAACTGGTAAAAACACAATGAAAAAGAATTTTAACAGATTGTATGATGCCAGAAATGTATTAACTCTAAACAGTGGAGATAGAGTTAGAATAAAACTAGATAAATAAAAAATATTGGAACATTGAAAGGACGATCATGTCAGTAGACACCGAGAACAGGTCGTATATTGTGACCACTGATCAAGAGGATTTCCGAAGCAAACCTGTTTCATTTTCAGGTTTTGAAAAAGAAAGAAACCAATTAGTGGTCATTAAAAGGATCTTTAAAGAAATAATAATACAAGAGAAACTACTGAAGAAACACAGAGAGGACGAACACAACAAACTTCAAAATATGTTTATTTCACGAAGTGAAGGAGTTATCGCCCTTGAACTGTAAACCAAACAAACTTTGATTTGTAATTATTTATTTTATAATTTGGAATAGTTAGAAATAAACTAATAAAGAAAAATAAATTACCTTAGGAAAGCGGACGTGATAACAACATAAATAATGATGATTATGATGATAGTTGTAAGCACTTCTGTTCCGAATAGAGAATGCTGGGAGCAAGACGGACTTACCGGACAATTTGAATAAGAAAGTTAAGTTTACTACATTTTGTGTTGCTTTGACATTTTCAGCGGTCAGTCTCATTTAACTTATCTTTCCATGCTACGTTCTGTGGAACAATTACCATGATCTATTTATAATCCTTCCGCTGGCCATGTTTAGGCATATTTCGCCCAGTTCTTATTTAGTATCCCTAAGTTATTGCTTGCCTTTTTCCACTGAGTCAGCATTACTTCTAATTTGGTGACATTAATTGTGAGTTCAATCCTTGGGTTGGGTTGTGGGAATAGAGCAAGCAATAACTGAGCAGTATTAAAAAGCAAAAGACAAGATGTTCCTGAACATGGACAGCGGCGCGAGAACAATCTACACCCGTAGTTCAAATAAAGGGTTCAGTTCGAAATGCCCAGATCAATAAGCGCCTGATGAAGGCCGGAGGTTACAACGTTCGAAACGCTGTGATAATAACAAAGATGGGGACAATAGTTCGAATGTGAATAATGTAAATAGCAAATTATTGTTGTTAAAACAAACTTTTAAATAAATAATTATAGTAAATAGAATCTGTAAAGAAAATTTAAATCATCCCTGACAAAGACGACCTTATGTCATCCTCTGGCGGGGCAACAAATTAAAATTCCCCGAGTCGAACGAAAAATCTATCTGCATTTTATTATTATTCGCTGCTCGAGTCTAAGGATCCACTCCGCGTGTTCAACGATGCGATTTTTTGTCTTCGCGTCAACTAGTCGAAGTTCAAGTTGATGCATTGTGGGAGACTTCCCCTATTCACCACCCATCATCACTGGCAATGACCCCGTCGAGTCGCTACGTCTTTCGTATACTACGGCTCCAGAAGGTTCCATCATCGGTGACCTCCTCAAGGAGTTCAGCAGAAGACGTGTGCTGGCTGCAAGTGTCATGAGAGACCCTTGGAGACCACTATGTCAGCGTTGTGATATCTCTCGATGCACTAGGTTACGAGTTTACAATGTTGTTGTCCTCTCTGTGCTACCATACGGCGCCGAGACGTGGCCGCTAAGCAAGACCCTCGCCTCCTGCATTCACGGCTTATAATATCGTGTCTCTTAAGACCATCGAGGGTACACCGTGTTTGCTGGCTCGGTCGCGTCCTGCGACGGCCTGGTGACCACACTACCAGAATCATCTATCAGCTTGACCCGCTATCTGCGAACTGGAAATACCCGCGCGGCAGACCACGCAGCTTTTGGAAGGATGTCGTCCACGAAGATCTCCAGCAAATTTATCTGATCCTGGAGGATATTCAACGAACTTCCAAGACAGTGAGAGCTAGAGGCACAAGGTGGTTCTCGTGGGCTCAACGTCTTCATTGCATGAGAGTTAGCAGTAGCAGCAGAATCAAAATTGATTTGAGAACTTAATATGAAGAGCACATTGGATTAGTAATTATTCACATTTGCAAGAAAGGCTAATGTACAATTAAAAGGCCTGATAGAACATTTCCTTATAATATATAATATTTTTCACAACTAAATTTCGATGAAAATATGTCAAAATATTTGACAATGGATGAAGCATGAAATAATTTGCTTTTTCAATGTTCATAAAAATAAAAATGTAATATTTTATTAATCTTTTCACCTGATGTTTTCCGCTGAGACGGAAAAACTATATTGAATCAAAACTTCCACCAATCTAATTACGAAATGTCCGCCAACATCTTGTTAACAAAATCAAATTCGTCATCAGTCATATTTTAGCTAAATTTAGACTCCTGTTGTTTAATGCACCAAGTTATAGATATTGGTAATGATTGATAATCCTCGGTCGGGTAATATATTCTTCGACATAAATACGGACTTCACTTTAGTATAATTCGTTAACAAGGGGCGGTAAATCAAATTTTGCCATCTGGTTTATTTTGCACAAATCCTTTGTTTAGTCTTTTGATTAAACACAGGTTGTAATTAGATCGAAGCAAGATTCGGAATATCAAGAATTTTTGGAAAGAAAAATGAGCTGATAAATGACTGGGAAAGGCAAATGTTGGTCTTCGCTAATTTATTGCCTTTGTCTATATTTGTAATATAAATGGGATAATTTCGGAGTCCAAATTGCCATCTGCTGCTTGGAAACCTTAGGTCAGATGCAAGCTCTTTTATTTCGGACGTAAAGACAAAATAACTTTGTAGAATGATTAAAGTCACATTTCTCCTCTGTCTATAGCAAAATTCAAATCGCCTCCGATAATAGGTGACAAAGAAAAATAAAAGCAAAAGAAATAGAACCTAACAAAAACCGCATTCAAGAATTTTGCTCGTTATTGCAAGTAGCACGTACTTACGGCCAGGCAGACTAACAGTGACCAAGAACGACCCACCGTGCGGGTAGGTGCAAGAGTACAACATCACTGTGGGGTGTGCGCTCACTAGAGAATAGCGAGACATCAGCGGGATCTGTCCAATGAGCGAGCTACTGAATTGATGAAACGAGGTGGGTGGCGCTGATGAATATCTGTCATGGCTGGCGGTTTCCACCGGTTCAGTAGAATATTATACTACCCTGCGTCAGGGTAGTATAATATTCTGTACTGCCAGTGTATATAGTGCAGATATTTTAAGACGCCAGACGAGATATATCCCACTCAGAACAGAAGGCTTTCAATCAGTATTAATTGCAAAATTTCACAGTTATAAGAGGCCAGGTTGTAGTTTCAACTGGTAGATAGATTCAACGTTAACTGTCATTTTCAAGCTAACATTGCAAAACAATTTCATAATTATCAATGTGTGTATTCTCAGAGAATGACAGCAGGTTACAATAACAGGTGTATTTAAAGAAGTTAGACTTTATTCGTAGAATTTTTATTTTCAAAAATCAGAGTCGATCTTCTTGTTTACATGAATATATAAATAAACGCATGTTAATCATTTGAACTTACGAGGTCTGACTGGGTGTGCTGTGAGCGCTCTGGGTGAAACGGAGAAGCGGATTAAGTTATCATCTAATATGATATCTTGGGTGTATATAAGTGTAATCCACTTTTTCTTATCACTTCTCACTGACACTATTCACACCAATTCAGACCTTTACAGATTGGATAAGCCATTTCACTTACATGCCGCCGTTTTAATTTTCCCTCACAATCCTTGACTCTTTCCATCATTTCTCGATCAGTGTCTCTATCTGTCCTTCTCGTGACTTTATCATGTAATTTTACGCGCCCTATTTCTGATTATTTTTTATATACTACATGTCACTCAATACAAACCTCGAGAGGTATTCAAGGTAGAGGATTACTGTAAAAAATGGTAATGCTGAATGAAGCGTGTGATATGAATGAAATAAAGGTTTTCCGATTGGGAAAAACTCCGTCACAAGAACTTGAAATGGTTCAGCAAGTGTATAGAGATGCCACATGTCGCGTGCACGTGTTTTTGAGTGGCGCAAGTGATACAAAGAGGGGCGCGAGGAGGTGGGAAATGATTCCTGGAGCAGGAGGCCAACAAGCCGGACTTAGGTCAAAGTCGAATGGCTATCCTTAGGTCAAAGTCGAATGGCTATCCTTACGTTCATATTACGCACTTCAGTCAGTAACTCTCTACCATGAGTGACTCTTGAGCCTTGTATTGGGTAACTCAGACATAAAAGCTATCACCGTCTTGTTAAAGAAGACATACTTTTCATTGTGAAAGCCCCAGATACAAGTCTTTATCGTTATTTCCATTGTAAATGTTGATGACATTCTATATTTCCACTATTTCTAACCTTTAGCAGTCCTTGACATGACGATAATCAACATCCGACAGCAAGAGCCTCTGATCGGGAGATTGGAGGTTTTAAGGAGCGTGGGACCACTTCTTAATTGTTGTCTTTCCTAGGTACACCTGACCCGAGGTGGTAACACCTGTTAGTGTTCCAGCTATGGGTAAATGGCGCACCACTTCCAAAAAAAAAAAATCAATAGGAATGTATCAAAATACATTTTATAGTCCAAATACCAGCAATAAATTTTAATAAAAAATTACCAACAATACTTATTTGCATTTTAGAGTAGAATTACCAACCAATTACCAATTTATAACAAAATGACCAACAATATATTTTATCTGTAGTTGAAGGCATACAGTTGCGTTCAAAATATTTAGATTTCAGCATGAATAAATCCATAGAAACTGAAATGCTCCTAAACAAAATCAAACCACCAACCAGCCAACAAGCGAACCTTTAGAGCTAGGATATGGTATACCTCTTCCAAGGAATCAAATCACCATCATTTTCTCTGTGTTCCAAATATAAAAAAGAATTATACTCAAACAACTTTTTCCCAAGAACTGTTACTTTTTAGAACACACTCCCACGTGGTTGCTTTCTTGAATACGTCAACCTTGACTACTTCAAGCGCAGCCCGATTCACATTCCTTCTCGGCATTTAATATCCCTTATTTCCTGCTTAGGGTTGAGTTTTCGGTTCCTTCTAAAGTCTTTTTATTCTCTTTCACTACCAGTAGCCCCTTGCGTCTTAGTGGAATTATCGCCTTTGCTTGGAATGAATTGATGTTTTAAAAAATCTAATTGCCATCTTTTTTCCTTGTTCTCATGGTTTCCCCTTTCTACCACATTTCTTTCATTCATATTACGCGCTTCATTCAGCATTACCATTTTTTACAGTAATCCTCTACCTTGAGTGCCCCTTGAGTATTGGTTTATTTAGTATATAAAAAATTAATCAGAAAAAGAGCGCATAAAAGATACATGATAAAGCCGTGAGAAGGTCAGACAGAGATATGGATCGAAAATGATGGAAAGAGTCAAGGATTGTGAGGGAAGAGTGAAACAACGACATGGGGTGACATGGCTTGTCCAATCTGTAAAGGTCTGAATTAGTGTGAATCGTGTGAGAAGCGATAAGAAAAAGTGGCTGGCGATTTCGGTAGGGAAGGAGAAACTACTGGAAAAAATGATTAGGAAAAATGATTGAGGTGGTACAGTGAAAGTGATTACCATTGATTCTAGAGAAGGAGGGAGGATCAACAGAAACGGGAGTGCTTGTTTAAATGGAAGATAAAATGAAACCTGATAAGATAAATGGGAGGAAGAATTAAGAAGAAAACGAAGAGGGAAAAAAAGAAGAAACTTGGAGAACTCACGGAGATTAAGAAGAGGAGAGGATAGAAGGTAGGTGCTAAGGGAAAAGAAAGATGTCAAAATAAAGGATGAAGAAGAGGAAACTTGAATGAGCGTTACGATAATAGCATGGAAATATAGACGTGTCCAGGAATCGAGATTTGAAGTAAAAGGTTGTGTTAGAAGATAAGGTAGAAATGCGAACGTAGCCGAGAGAAGAGAAACAGTTATAATTATCAGAAATATAGTCAAAGGCACTTTTAATTTTAAGGAACATTTTACAAAAATTTGTGTTAATCATTTCATCCCAAGCAAGGCGATAAAGCCACTAAGGCGTAGGGGGCTATTGAGAATGAAATAAATTGGGAAAATGTTATTGAAGAGATGGGACAATAAAATGAACTGAATTCAAGGAAACAGATGAGAATTGACATTGCATTTACATTTTTAAAGATTGTAGTTGACACTAAAGTAAGAAGTTGAAAGAGAACCCCACAAGCGAGAACTGTTGGAGAAGAAACATTTAAAATAGAAGTTACGGTTACATTTATCAATTTAAAAAATAAAATGATGCGACCTAGCTGCCAAGCTATTACTAAACTTAAATTCTTGAAGTCGATTTACAAAAGATGAAAGTTCATCAGAAAACAAATGCCATAAAATATATATGGAAAATACACACTGATACTACGTTATGATGTTATGAAAGTAGTTGAAGCAAAGATGCCATTTCAAGACCGATAACATGACAGATTCTTCCAAAGAAGAATATGCAATAGTAATTAATTAACAACGTTTATATTACAGTTATACCTATGAATCACCCAACAAAATAGAGACCCTGAAATAAAGGCAAAAGGAGAAAGAGGAAAATAAAAGACGGAAGAGGAAAATAAGAGACGGAAGAGGAAGACAGTTAATAAAGATACTTTCTTCTTCTCCTCCTCCTTCTACTTTGTTGTGTCTCTTCAGGATGTGAGCGATAACAACTCCACAACTTCTTATCCTTTGTAGATCTTAGTAACGTTTGCCTTTTTACTATTTTTCCCAATCACTGTCCTGTCAACCATTTATGCAAACTGGATGCGTTAGGGTCGCTTATACGCTATTTTCCTCTGTCTCTTCTGCCTTCAATATCTGGTGTGAGTGTCAAATTTTGCCTTCTTTTCTCATTGTATTTCGAAAAATTCATCTATCCCTTTCAGATTTTATGTATAATTGTCATTTTTTTCAATTTTTTTAAGCCTCCTCGTTGCTTACATACTTCGTTTATGGTATTCTCAGTAGAGATGGATTCATAGGTTTTCCAAGGCTATTAGCACGTAATTAGAATGTAATGAACTCAACTGTAACTCAGCACTCTGATTACTCAATCCGAACCGCAATCTCCAGCGTGCCCCCAGTGTTCATTTTTCAACTCAGAATAAACGCCCCGCCCGCAATTTTTAATGAAAGTTTAATAAACTTGGAACGAAATAATCAGGCCGATGAAAAAAAAGTATTTGAAGAATAATAAGATAGCCGTAGCACCAAATATGCACCGTGCTTGGCGGGAAAGGGTATTGAAGGGTGTTATTTAAACCAACCGGCATTGGTACACAAGAGTAGTTCTTATTTTTCTTTAAACTTTCCTCAAGATTCTGCAGCCGAAGAGGAATAATAAAAAGTGAAAATGTCAAAGAATGGCTGGAGAGGAGAAAGAAAGAAAAACGAGATTAAAACTCGTGTTAAATTATAGTTACCAAAGACACATAGTCCAAGATAAAAAAAAATTAACTAATGTTCACCCAAAACAAGACCCCAGAGCCAGTCAAGTTAGATGTTTAATGCGTGGTGTTGCATGAGTGTAAGAAAGTGCAAAAAGTGAAGTGCATAAGGCTATTCAGGAAAAATAGGAATGAACCCTACATTTATAGAGGACAAGATTGTAGTGATTGGGAAAACATCCCATGTGGAGTCTCTTCCACAAAGCACCAGTTCTTGGAAAGAAGATGTCAAAATGGAATTTACTTCTTACCATTGGAAAATAAAGGGCATGGGGATGATTCACCCATGTGTATGTGGCATGACGGGTCCTAATTTTAAGAGCCAGAACACATGACATAGAAATAGCGATAGAATGGCGAGAGGCTGTGGGAATGGGGTTGTTGGGTGTAAAATAGTTTATCACCAACAAAGATGGGTAATTTTTTTTAACTCAGTCAAAACAAGCAAGTGTATACTGTGCAGCTTCACCTCAGATGTGACCGCTATACTCCATTTTTTCCCTTATAATGAGAGGATCAGGAAAGCTATCCTGGACCGAAAAATACTGTTTGGTGATATAATTCGAAATAAAAG
This sequence comes from Acanthosepion esculentum, assembly GCA_964036315.1. Classification (NCBI taxonomy): domain Eukaryota; kingdom Metazoa; phylum Mollusca; class Cephalopoda; order Sepiida; family Sepiidae; genus Acanthosepion; species Acanthosepion esculentum. The sequence continues at coordinate 40,330,381 of OZ038496.1, read as the reverse complement.
TTCTTTTAAAGATTATTTTCACCGGATAACTGCGGACAAGCAAAACGTTCTTTTTTTTTCGAAACAGAAATTAGACAGAAATGACTGAAATGGGTCTGGTTTCTAAAATAAGTGATCTAGCTTCTAAAATAAGTAATAAAAATTGTAGATGAGAATTTTCCAAATAGACAAATGTATCAATTCGAAGTATGTGAAAAATTTATTGACTTTGCAACGCAAATATAAGTGAGATACGTGCTCTGTCTGTGGTCAATCGACTTGGGGATTCGGTCAGTGGACTATCGGCTTGAAGACGTTATGAGGTGCGTGTCGCATTGCGACGCTGCATCAAGAGTCTGAATGACAGCCTGCTTGAATCCTTGTGGGACACTGCATTTTGAACAATTTTGGTCGAGTCAGTTTGCCCCGTTTTAGTTGGTGAAACGTGAAAAGAACAAATCTGAAATCAATTTCGTTTCTCGTTTAACATTAATGGAAGAAAATGAATTCTACTGAACCGTCGAAAGAAACAGAAGACAGAATCGAAAGAAATAATTTGAAAAGGAAACCTAAAAAGATTATGAAGAATGAAAGGAAAGGGCTACTAAGAAAGGTTTTATTTTATTGAACGGGGGATAAGATTAGTTGAAGAAACGATGAGGGCAATTGCTAGTAATTCCCCACTCACATTACTTGGTGCTACATTATGTCAGGCTTCGGAAAATTCCAAAACAGTGGAAGGGGGAGATGAGGAAAACTGAAAAAAAAGAATCACAAAAGAAAGTATAAGAGTTGCAATTAAAGCTGAGATTAGATAATATAGAATGCAAAAAAATGATAGTTTGACGGAAGGGCGGAGGTTAGTAACGATTTACGAGTAAAAAAGCAAATTGAAGCAAAGAGATGATGATGATGATGATGATGATAGTGATGCAGAAAAACAAGAAAACATAAGACAAAAAAAAAGTCGAAAGCAAGCGGCAACAAAAGTGGAATGGCATTAGGAGCTGAGCGACTTTGTAGAACAATGACTTGAAATAATCAAAGAGAGCGTAGAATGGTAGAAAGAATAGGAAAGGAAAAAGAAAGAAAGAACAGGAAATGGAGAAAGGAAAAAGAGAAAAGAAAGCAAGCTAGTGGAAAAGAAAGGAAGGAAGAAAGAAAAAAGAAAAAGAAAAAAGGAAAAAGAAAGCAAGGTTGTAAAAAAGAAAGGAAATAAAGAAAAGAAGGTAGAAAGAGCGAAAGGAAAGAAAAAGAAAAGAAAAAGCAATACAAGAAACATAGTAAATAAGCGAGAAAGAAAGAGGTCAATAAAGAGTGAATACATCAGAGAGACAAGCAATAAAAGAGAAAATACAAAAGCACACAAGCAAAAGTAAAATGAAAGTAAAAGATGGTTTCAGTGAAAGATAAGAGAGATTGACAGAAAAAAGGGAATCACTTTACTATGTTTGAGTAAATGGTAGGCAAATGAAGTGTGTCTGAAATGAATCGAGTGTACACTAAAATGCCGAGAGCTGAATCAACAAGATCATAAATCATTATCTCAACTGACCAACTGCGTTTCTTTCAATGATATAAGCTTCTTTTTTTGTAGATGTTGTCGTTTCCCCTAGTTTCTCATTCGCCACTTCTTCCGCTGCGAATACACACTCAACACACAGCCTCAAATTATTCCAATTTATCATTTTTGTCTCTATATACCCCTGTCTTTTGAACAATGAATACTAACGAACAATATTAAAAAATATCTCAAAACGTGGTTTATAAAAATTAAACCTCACATTCTGGTATATTTAAAATTACGAACCGAAGCTTTCGTTCAAAATGTCTTTTAAATTCATGCAAACATAAACTTTACGTCCTATTTATATATTTATATTGGAACCGGTAGTTGAGCAAATAAATGGATAAAAATAAATAAATGACAAATTATAATTTTTTATTTACATTATTTCTAAAGGGATATAAATCTAGAAAAAATTAAAATGGGATACATGACTCAGGTGGCTTTAAATATTTACATATTTGGTCTCGGTGAATTAAGATGGGCAACAGTATATATTCTGTTCAGTACAATTGATTGACTTAACAACTGCCAGACCACAACAATCTAGGCTTACCTCTTAAGTGTTGATGAACTAGGTTTATCTGTTCATGGGTGAGAGTAGTGGAGGAGCATCTATGTGCCGAGGTGGCTTTATTTAAGGTTTGAAAGATAAGGTATCTAAGGAAAGTTGGGAGTCGCATCTTTGGAAACCCCTAACCCGGAAACCATCTGAGAAGTCTGGATTATTCAAACCGCAGGTCTTTCTAACTGGACCGCATCTGTAAGTTTATGTTCTGCTATTAACAGAACCTGTCAATTTATCGCGCGCATTTGGCTATGATTGATGTGCCTGGTATCCACGTGACATTCCATATTTGTGTGTATCAAAAAGAGCTGACGGAAAGTATTACCACCCACCGAGAACAGCTCAACGGCTAACTACAAGCTCTTAATGATCATGAGGAGATTCGTCTGACTAGAATCTTCTGTGGTGATAGAGAAGCGAAATTGACATTAATCATATCCAATTTCAATGCATCCAGTACCAATCGTATATACAGCATGCCATTTAAGTATTCTTTAGGTTCCGTCGAAGGTAGAGGCGTACATTAAGAGGTAGTTGATGCGGATAGGAGGGAAAGATAACAGTTAACCCTAAATTTGAAAAGGTTAAGATTGTAGTGATCGGTAAATCATCCTCCTGGGAGTCTGTTCCACAGAGCAGTGGTTCACTAGAAGAAGCTGTTCGAGTGGAACTTACTTCTCACCAATGGAATGCGGAGGAAATGGGGGTGGTTCGCTACAATGTGTAGCATGGTGGTTCCTAGCCCTGAAGGTTTGAACTGATGGAACCAAGGAATGTAGATCGTCTGAGCACTTTCCATAGAAGTAGCGATAGAGCAGTTAGAGGATTGCCACGTCTTGCTTGTGAGAGAGAAGTTGGAGAGTGGAAAATAATTTGTCATCTACCACAGACGCTTTTGACTCTTGATGTCGATAATTGAACCGTGTAGAGCTGGCGATGTGTACCGTGATTCAATAAATCGGAGGTCCAATTGTTTCGTGCTGATGGTATCCCTTACTTGTGAAGTCTAATCTCATCGGACTGTTTATTAACAAAGTTTTGTGCATACTAGTGATGGGGTGAATGTATTAGGGAGGCACGGTGGAGTAATAGATAGCGGCTCAGATTGAGAAATCGGAGAGCCGGGTTCCATTTCCAATTGAGTAAATTGCATTCACTTACGGGCTAATAGAGTTGGGGAAGGTATGAATCTATCTCTTCTCCTACCCCAATTAATGGTAAATATCTGAACCGTCTGTGTCCTATAGACTTCGTTGGTGAGACTATGAGAAAGAAAACTTTGAATTCTAACCAGTCTGGAGAGTATTGGGCTTTGTCAGGCTATCTTGCCCAAGATGCACCAATGTTACTACGGCTGCAGTACATGTGGTAAACCTACGACTCTAATTCGTTACGGGACTCATGATCGTGTGGGTGTGTTCACATAGCATGGGTTTAGTCCATCGGTCTGCCTAAGAACAATATTGGCACTTAAACGCCATATTCCACTTTTTCCTTGACATTGGAACTCGTTCATGGACTCCTGTTGTTTTTTCTCGCACTTCCAACCCGAGGAACTCCCGATTTCTTGCTTCCTTGTTAGCTACAATCTTCAAAAATTTAAATGCAACGTCAGTTGCCATCTTCCGTCTTCTTGAACCCTGTTCCTATTTTGTCCTTTCCTCAATCTTCCCCACTCTCAGTCTTCTCATACTCTTTCACTCCTTGTAACACAGTGCGTCTTAGTGGCTGTATCATCTTGCTTGGCGGGAAACGATTAAAAATATAACAAAATAAGACACTTGAGGTTCATTGCAGGGCAGCAGTAAAATTGTTAAAGATGAAATACAAATAACCCGTTTTTCTTCAAACTCCCTCAAAAGATAGGTTCAGTCTATTTTTCTAAAGACTCTTAAAAATCGATTTCCTTACTTTTTGTATCTGTTCACGCATGCACAATAGGTTTCTTTTAATTTGTTATAAACTTACAACAAGGCCTCTCAAACGATTCTGGAATGCTTTAAATTAGCTGTATTCGCCGTCACCGTATACGTTTAAATACAGGCTGCTTGATCACTTTCTCTTCTTTGGTCCCGTCAGTTCATATTCAGAAGGACGACAGGCACGTACATTTCCAAGCACAAAATCATTCCACTATATCGTTTTGCTCATCTCTGTCGGTGTCGCAAGATCACACTGAGATTCAAATGGGGATCTCTAGGCCCCACCTTTATACAAACGGTTGTTTGCATGTGAGTTGGAAACCCTGGAGAGCGAGATCCTCCGAAATGAATTTGCTCATGGCATGCCGGCCGAATTCTAGCATCATAGTGTGGACGCCATAGGTTACAACCCTCAATTACCTTTGGTAACATTGAACAACAGCATTGTACAACTCGTTATACTGCCATACTTGCAATAGGAAGGCGAAGTACTTGCCCAGTAGAATAATACCTGAGACATGAATCTCATGTTACTTAACATGTTCTGCATAATGTTCTATCTGCCCACAGTTAATGTTGAATTGCATTATCAGATGCAAGCGGTGCCGAGTGATATATCGCAATGCGGTATTCACCATTTGTATGATCGAGTGCATGCGAGGGTACAGGTTTGCATAACATTAACTGTATATTTAATAATTAATAAATTAAAACGGATATTCAATGTGTTACAATTTTATTTTCTGTCAGTGTAATTCTGATTTCTATTCTCAGTTTTCTCCTCTCATACTATGAATTTTGAGGAACTCTTTCATAGCTACTTATTATGTAATTTTCCAGTGGGTCTTTATTCAATTCTTCTTATTCTTTTGTTGCAACTTTACTTGCAGGTTTATCATGCTAATTATCAAAAAAGAATTAACTGCTCCTTAGTTCTTGCCCGTGTGGATATAAAACGATATCCACTTGGCACATTACCGCAATTGGAAAACATACACCAGCTGAATTGCGCAGATGTTGGAAGTTTTGCCTGGCTAACTTTGTGTGCGGAAACAAAAGCACATGTTGAAAGAAGCAGAATGGGAAAATGAAAGAAAGAATGAGGCGGAAATTCTTAGCTGGGTTTACTGAACATCAGCAGAGTCTGTGGGTGTTTAATGTTTACAGTTCATGATCCAGTCCATACCAGCGGCGACATTTGGAACACTAGCGGGAATCATTAGCGACTTGTCACAATTATTTCGTTCTAATGAGAAAAGTCGTTAATTCCGTCGGAAAGCGGATACAATATTGCGTTAAAAATGAAGAAAGATTCCCATTTTAAGCGCGATATTCAAGATACATGTCCCTGAGATGAGAAAAAGGGCGAAATCAAAGATCTATCTATCTCTCTCTCTCTCTCTCTCTATATATATATATATATATATGCAAGTTTTATTAAAACGACCGACAAGGTGCTGTCGTTAAGTTTTTTATGCAATTTTTCTTGTGTTCTTATAATTTCCTTCTATTCTGGACATAAATTATGCAGAAATTTTCCAAATGTTTTGTATGTCCAAATGCTTTCGGTTATACTTTTACACATTATCAAGAATTATTTTATTTTTACTTTTAACTGAATGTCAAATAAAAAAATGAAACTAATGGAAGCATTATCATTAAAAAAGGAAAATCAACATAATATGAACAATGAATACGGTCACAATGTGTTGTTTTGAAAAAAAATAAACACATACATAAAAGAATCCAGTTAAAAGTAAAAATGAAGTTCATCATTGATAATGAGTAAAAGTATAGCCGAAAACTCGGACATATCAAACATTTTGGACATTTTTTATAAAATTTATGTCCAGAAAAGAGTAAAAAATATAAGAACACATGAAAAAATTATATCATATCTTAACCACGACACCTTGTTAATCGTTTTTAATGAAACCTACACCCCATATATATATATATATATATATATATGAGAGAGAGAGAGAGATAGATATGAATGGACTGTGACAGAGAGCTAGACAAGCACAGACTGAAATAGATAGATAGATGGCACTGACTGATATATATATATATCACACACACACACATATATGTGTGTGTAAATATATATATATATATATATATATATATATATATATATATATATATATATATGTGTGTGTGTGTGTGTGTGTGTGTGTGTGTGTGTGTGTGTGTGTGTGTGTGTAGATTTTTAAGTAATGTAGTATAAATTTGTTTTCGCATCTGCATTCTAACATGAGTTTTGATGGTTTATTTAGTAATTTGTGTTGGTCTGGGAAGCTAAGAACGAGTATTTTTTTCCTGCAGGCAGAGTTTACAGTTTTGGGAGTTATTGTTGGAGGCTGATGGTATTTTTCTTATTTTCAATGATATTGTTGAAGTGATTTGGGTTGGCTTACATACTCTCTACCTCTGATATCGCGTATTTACTATTTGTATTTGTTTCCAAGAACTTTCTTTTACGCCTACGTAGGAGGGGCACAGTTTCATTTTTATATTTGCATACGCTCTTTCTTTGATATTGAGCACATTAACCCATAAATATATCATACGTTATAGCTATATTTTTATCACAAAAACACACACAGGTATATATACATATATATGTTGGCATTGACATCAACATCTTACAGTACAATAAAATATACCAAGACACTGTAAGATCAGCATATATATATATATATATATATATATATATATATATATATATATATATATAAGAGAGAGAGAGAGAGGTAGTGAGGGAGGGAGAAAAGTGTATATAATTGGGAGTTAACTGTGCACACACTAATCTACCTATTTCATTCTGTGCCTATATATATATATATATATATATATATATATATATATCTAGAGGGTCAGTTGGGCATCGTCTGTGAGAAAAAGAGCACCATGATGCAATTCACTCTCCAAGAAATTTGGAAACGGTATGTTGTACTGTGGCATTCGCGCCGGAAGCTGCAATACGAACATTTCAGAATGTTTGGGTGTCAATCGGAAAGAGTCGTCTGGAGGCCGTAGTTGAAGCCAAGGTGATTTCATTGAATAAGTTTACTTTTAATAATTCAAGATATGTTTTGTTACTTTCCCTCAACAAATTTGTTATGATGACAATAATATTCATAATTATTCACAGCTTAGTTATTGAATGTTAGATTCAATCATTGTTTTTATTTTTATCTTGGAAATCTGAATTTAATCTCGAAAACACAAACCGAATTACAAGATCATAAAGACATTATTTTGAAACCATGTTTTGGCTTTCAATCAAAGTTTGAGACTCATTCCCCTTTTTCGGGAAAATATGACACCTTTATAAATCCTTCTAATTGTCGAGGATAATTGCTGAATCTTCTATTTCAATCCTAAATATTCAAAATGCTTGCAAAATTCTGAAATCTAGCGACAGAACTGGTCCAAATCTGCTACACCATATCTCAGGTAGTATGTTTAAAAGTGTCCTTATACAAAATTAAAACATTTCCGACAATAATTGCGCTGTTAAACCGAATATTGTATTTTTTCTATTCATAATAGGCTATTCCTGTTAAACGGCCTAATATAAATTCTTTTCACATTAAAACACTCAACTTTGTTTAAAACTATTCCTTATTCTTGACATTTTCCTTTCGAAATAAAACTGCCACAAAATAAATCGTTACTCACAGGATGATAATAGAATGGAATGCTATAAAATACTTGGTGAGGCAGCAATGCTTGCAAGAAACGATCGCTTATCGTGTCCCGGGGGAGTCAGAAATCCAAATTCTCATTTCCACGACCGTTTGGCTTGTAGTATGAGATACCAATATCACTTATGGTGGGTCGGACCAACGATTTCGAAGGTCGGCGCGCGTCATGTCACCATTTAATGAAAGGTCAAATATTTAGAGCGTTTCGTTTGAAACCAAATTCTTTCCTTTCCGATTCCCTCGAAGAAAATTATCATTGTTTTGGTATTTGACATTTTGTTGCTGTCTTTTCTTCTTTCTTTTTTTACTACTGACTGCGCAGAGAAATGATTTAAAGGAAGCGATCCATTTTCGATTAAAAAAGAAATCTTCATTAATTTCATCCAATATATAATTGTTTTGTTGTTTTTTACTATAGAAGAAAAAGTTTATTTGTCTTCACAATGGTCAATCGAAATATTGGTTTGGTATAAAAGCACTGGGAATTTATAATACACACACACTCACAAACGTATATATATATATATATATATATATATATATATATATATATATATATAATTGTGTATTTGAGCAGCAATCTCTCTTTTCCACAATTTACATTTAAAACGACTGAAAAGATATTGCAATTAAGCATGTTATTCAATTTAATTTGCATTCGTACAAGTATTTTCTTTTCATGACGTGTATAAAAATTCTCTTTTCTTCGTTGGAAACAAAGAAAAGAGTACTGGACTGTTAAGTGATATCATTCCTCCTGTATGCCAGCGAATGCTGGTTAGTCTCCTCAAAGATGAAGAGGAGACTTGAAGCAACAGAAATGTGTTCCTACAGAAATATGCTGAGGATACTATGGACCAAAGATGTGAGCAACAACGAGGTTTTGGAGAAAATGTAAACAAAAGGAAGAGCCAGTTAGGAATTCTGGGGCACGTAATGAGAAAGGGTTGGAAAATTTGATACTCACAGGACAGTTTGTAAGAAAGAGGGACACAGGAAAGCAGCGTTTAACATACTTAATGAACTAAAGTAAATGGATGCTAGAACATGGTTTGGGAGTAATAAGAAAACGATAAAACTTATTAAGAGCTACAAGAGACAGGAAGATGTGGAGGGCAGTGATCGCCTAAGTCGTGAAGGGACACGGCATATAAAAGAAGTGTAAAAACTGTGGAAATATTCTATATATTAGATCACTTTCGCTTCTTGTATTAGCCATCATCAAGCATGATATTTTTTATTTAACTGAGTATGTAGATTTTTATATATTTATATCTATATTTCCGTTTGTTTGCGCTGGGAATGTTTTTAACGAAATTCTGAAATCAATTTTCTCCATGTTCGAGTATGAAATAAAATGTAAACAATGCTCAACTTTAAAGGAGCAAATATGGATATGAAATGAGATCGAATCAAATATAAATTGAAACGTTCATAACATTCATTTAAAATGGGGCTCAGTACAATTTACTAGTAGAGCAAAATTATTTATTATGGGATATTACATTCAAACAGCTACATAAATGCACTCATGTTTCGATGTGTATCATCACATTTCATCAGGCATTAGCAAATGACTGATTATTACAATTATTAGGATTTACTTATATATATATATATATATATATTATATATATATATATATATTTGTTTCACTCCAAGCAAGGCCATAAAGCCACTAAGAAGCAAGGCTTACTGAATGTTAGAGAATTAGAAAAAAACTTTAAAGAGAGAGAATATAAAAAATAAGAATTAAGAAGACAGAAGATAATGATTGACATTCCATTTAAATTTTTGAAGTTCACATTTGACTGAGAAGCAAGAAGACACAAGAGTTTTAAACAGGCGAGAAGTGCGATAGAAGAAGCTATTAGCATAGTACTTAGGGTTACACCTTCCCGTTTTAACTGTAAAATGATGAGACTTTGCTGCCAATCTAGTAGTAAGCTTACATTCATACAGTCTCGGTACCATCAGAAGAATTTCCATGAAAGTGCTATTTATAGAAAAGCACAGGGAAGCTACGTTACGGCAGTAGGAAAAAAATGACTGAAGCCGAGATGCCAGGTCAGCACCAAATGTTATTGCAGATTCTTCTTTGAATTTTATCAAGAATCTCCAAATATATAGCAAGAGTACCAGACTAGTTGTGGCAGCAGTATTCAAAGCAAGGGCGAATGGCTGACTTATAAATAAATAAGATAGATTCTGTCGAGAAAGATTGTGCAGCACGACACAGGGAACCTACTATCTTAGCAGCAGACCTAGCAATTGGTTCGATATAATCTTTCTACCTCATGTCAGCGGAAAACATTAGTCGAGCAATAAATCACTCTCCTGAAGGTTAGCATCAGCCATGCTGATGGGCAGTAAAAAGGATTCTCTCAGATCATTAAAAGAGAGAAGCTTCGTTTAGAGGTGTCAAAATTAAGAATGAAAATGACAGTCATTTTAAAAAAATTCAAAATGAGATAAATTCCTTGTCCTTAGGCGAGAAATCCTGTAGTATTTGGTAGAAGACACTGAATGTATTAGTTCCAAAATTCATTATTAATGCGTACGTGGTCTGTCGGGGAAGTTGTTATTTTTTCTTCTTCTTCTACTGCTGCTGATGATGTTAACCCAATACAAGTCTCAGGAATCACTCAAAGTAAAAGGTATCTGATTTGAACGTAAGAGGATTGCTTAATTTTTTTACGGTTTATCAACCCTTTGTGGTTTATGTTTTGTATTGTAAGAATAATTCTTCTTTGCGAGTGAATATTGCATTAACGATTTTCTGAGAATAATAATGAATAGTGATTTTTCCAGATAGGATTCTTACTATTTAATCCACAGTTGGGTGAGGAGATTGTAGTGTTCCAGGAAGCATCTATGCGGGAGCCTCTTCCACGAAATCTGAGCGAAACTTCTTTCCTTACTAATGGAATAAGAAGTGAATGAGAATGACCCAACTCTGAGAATATGGTGAAGCGGTTCTTAGCTGTTTAGGTTTGAATTGGGGTCAGTAAAGAATACAACCCGACTGAACATCCAGATCTTTTCAATATCTCGAGAACTAGTTTCCTAGTCTTGATGTAGCATAGATAGCAGAACTTATATGCAGGAACAAACATTCTCAGTCGGTTTAATCAGTTGTGCAAAAGTCTCAAGCCGTTCTAAATATATCGACAGCCCATGATTCTGCTCCGATTTCTGCTGTTGGGTCACCATCCAGGGGTACCGATTTGACACCAGCAACTTCTAGCTTTTTCAACAAGCTGAAATCGTTATGTCATCATTCGCTTGAAAATAGAAACCCCGAGCTTACCTTGACTTAACCTTTTTCCGAAAGTAACTAATATGTTGATACAATATGTTCACCCTTGCTTCAAGCCGCTTGCTTTCAAGCTGAAAGATAGCGTTCAAGCCTGAAACAGAATGTCGTCATATGCTATGTGTAGTTTATGCAAAATATTGGGCCACCACCCAAAATTTCACCTTTCATCCCTTTTTCTTAAGTTATAAAGGAATTTTTTTGTAAAAAAGTGATTTTTATTATTACAGAACTAACTTAAAAGCCGCACGATTTAAACTAGCCCCTGACTTAATTGGGCCTTCATCAATTAGGTAGGGAGGAGTAGATGCGATAGGTAACACTAAACTACAGAAGAATTCAAAATTGATCGCTGCATTTAAGTATTGCCTTTATATTTAGGCTTACCTTTTAAAAGTTCAACGATAATTCTTCTGCTGCTTACTTAATTTAAAGACAATTTGATGTACGTAGGTCCTTACTTTCTGCACAAACAATTATTTTTATTTCGTGGGTGAATTTCGCTGGATTTCGCAATTAATTTCGATTATTCCTAAAAATATTTTCAAGCTATAAAAATTGTTATCGTACAAATAAACTCAATAAATTCGTCGCAAAAATCGTCCAAAAATCGCCGAAAACAATTGCAGTAATGAAAACTTGGGAATCCAAAATTTCATGATTGCGGGTCCAGATCCGGATCCGGTCCGGAATGTTTTTATTTCGGCCTCATTCCAAAATAGTATGATATTTTGGGCTAAAAATGTGTGACACAGTGATACACTGACATTCGCATTTATTATATAGAAGTATAAGACGTCAAATATGGAGTTAGTAATTAGTGATAGTGTCTTTGAGGCGAATAATTCCTTTAATTCGTGGCATTGAATGGAACACGGTCCAGATTTTCTCATTGGGAATTTTTCCCATTCTACTTGACAACAATTCCAAAGCTCTTGGACGTTGCGTAGTTTTAACTGAAGCACCAGTTTCTTCACTTCGCGCCTACATATATTGAGATTAGGACTTTGTGCTTGCCAGTCTTTCAAAAGTTGAACATATTCTTCCACAAAAAAATATTTTGTCTCAGATAATATACTAATGCGATCTTCCAGTTTTCTTTGCACTTCCACTAATAGCAAACATCTTTTGGATCATTTGATCACTTTTTCTGGAAATTCCCAGCCACCTGGATAACTCTCGTTGAGTCATCTTCCCCTTCAAAGTCCCAATCTTCATCTTTGTTTCAGCAGAAATTTTAACCATAATTTTAGTGTAAAAAATAAAGTTAATGTCAACTACAATGACTTGTCAAAGTACTTTACATATAGGTTATTAAGATCAAACAATTCCTAATCAGAAATTTGCCAATTATCATGACTATCATTTCAAATCTTTCACTAAGCCAATACTTTTGGTGAAGTTTTTTTTCCAGGTCCAAGCTGCTCAAAGTGGTTTATCTTCCGTTACACGGCATCTACGAAAAGCAACAACTTATTTTCCAATCCTCAAGGTCCTGATGAACTGCTAATAAAAGCATACTGCAAAACAATCTTAACATCTTAATAAAATAATGGTGTCTCATCATTTTTATGTCGTTGGTCCAAAATGTTGCCCTCCTGCGTCGTATTGTGCCGGTTAACACTTAACCGTTGCTCTTTCGCTGACTCTACCAGTTTTTACATGATTCTCCTTGTAAATAAACTGTTGAACCTTCTCCAACGATAAGAGAAAAAACATATTCAGTCCGCAAGTGTTCAGAAAGCAGTTTTACCGTTTCTGGTCACGATTCAGTTAAATTATTGAGATAACATTTTTTGATAAAAAAATTTACCGAATCGGGTTTTGTTTGCAGATGAAACATTGATATGACATGGGTTAATATTGGACAAGAGTCACGCCAGCGTTGGAAATAACTGTTGAGAATTCATAGAATGATGTTTTAGAGTTTATATTTTAACTATTTTGAATATTTTTTCTTTTTTTCACAGGTTTTTTAGTAAAATATTCCCGTTTCTTTATCTGTAGTTAGACAGCTAAATCTACAGGCTTAGGTTGAAACATTTGCCTCGCATCATTCACCGCTTGACTTTGCCACTAAAGCCAATCGTGCAAATACATTGTTAAGCTGCTGTTGGGCATTTTTGTATTGGTTTTATGACGAGATTTGTTGCAACACCAATGAAAAATGTCAAAATTACAGTGTTTACAAAGTGAAATCGGCACATATCAAGACTGGTTCGCTATTGACAGTTTTGACAAAGTGATAAATTAGGCCATGTCCTTGTATAAAGAACATCGGAAGAGAAGAATTGAGAGTTGCCCTTCACGACCAGTTCACAAAAAGTGGATCGGACATTTGTTTGAATAGAGGTTGGTTATCTAAGGTGGTCATTATCCGGACACATTTTATGGCTTCAAACAAGCGCAATATTTTAATACCGAAAATTTTACAAGTACATCGCTAAACTGGTTAAAGCGAGAATGCGATACAGAAACATGATGTAATTAAAGGAATTTTGCGAAAATTGTATGATATTTCAAACGTTCATTCTACCAAGAAAATATTTTTCATTTACAACCGTTTATTTTATTTATATTTAGAATTAGGGGGCGTGTCCTTTGTTGTGCTCTTCAAAGCATTAATTTATATCAGCCTTTACTAAAATGCTAAGAATTCCAAAGTTTACAAATAAAATATTTTCGGACTTTTTGTGTTATTCTAGATAATAACATATATTTGGCGAAAAATAAGTTATAATTGTGGATAAAGAATTTTCTCATATATATATATATATATATATATATATGTATGTGTGTGTGTGTGTGTGTGTGTGTGTAAATTTCTAAAGACGTAATGGATTTATTTTTTATTCCAACATTACTTCAAATGTTGTAGAGGACACTCGTATATGAAATAGACTCCCCATTTTGATTTATTACACAATGCGTATTACGTCTGTTGGCTTGCTCATACAAGACATCTTAGTAAAGAGAATGTGTTCTCTGGCAAGGAATGAACTTGCGTCCCCTTTCTAAAGACCGCCGCATCAAATGGTGATTTCCTTAAAAAAAAGGGGACACGGGTTCGATCTCAGTCGAAAAAAAACACTTACTTTATCATGATTTCTCGAATGCGCTGGCCGATAGATGTAATATACACTGTTTACTAAATAAAAATGGAGAGTCTATTTAAAATACGAAGTGTCCTCTCTCTCTCTTATATATATATATATATATATATATATATATATATATATATATATATATATATATATATATATATATTTGTTGTGACCAAGTAAATGGTTAAGAAATAACAAAACAAAAGGTTGCAGATGAATCGTGTATTGAACAGTAAATACAACAGAAGTGTGTTACACGACTTGGGAATATGTGTCGGTTGACCAGCGTTCAGTCTATATCACTGTTAATATTTAACAGCCCCCTCCCGCGAGGGATGTATGTGGCAGAAGGCCGAGTTTACTGTGGGTTCTCCGAGCCCGTAGGTTTGGCCAAAAATATCCCCTTCGAACCCGTATAAACGGGTTCAGGGTTTGTCTACCTCCCGGATGAAACTTTGCCCTTCGGAAAAGCCTCATCAGAGTTCCTCTCTGCTCAAGGCAGAGAGTTTGACAGTCGAACAGGATATGGCACTGTTCCCCTGAGGTTTACTTTCCTACTAACTTTATAGTAAGTGGAAGAGTCCACAATAGACTCATTAGAGGGAGGACAACACAACACCCCACTTTTCAGCCTGACTCTGCATAGAGTCTCTTTTTTTATAATTACCACACAATATTTTATTCAACCAAAAAAAAAATAAATAAATAAATAAAAATCAGCAACAACCACTTTGAAAAAAGCTATATACTGGAATTACGTTCACAATTTTTTTTTTTTTTTTAGATTTACGACACGCATTTCACGTGTCTTCAACAGTCTCTATTCATTATTCCTAAATATTGAAAAAAAATTGGTTAAGTTTTACTGGTAAATTTTCAATAATCCAATGATTATTGTGCTTTTCTGGTAGTTCAAAGTTCATAAGTGAGGAGAAGTTATTTTTTCTCATTTTTCCATGGTATGAAAAGAAATATATATATATCTATTTCTTTTTGGGTTAACTTCTAAAGGTTCCGTAAACTTTTTTTTCTTTTGGGCCTTTTGAACTCTGGTACCGATTGCAGTATTGGACAACGTCCATAGTGTCATCTTCTATGGCATCCCTGTCGACTATTCTTTCATACCATCTTCTGATATGGTTTACATGACGTTTATGTATAAACTTCGGTCCCTGAACCATGTAAATCATGTTAACAATTTGTTTATCTATTATTCCTATCTCCCAGTGAGCTTTGCTATTCCCAAATACACGAAAATAAACATTTCACCAATTTTAAAGCACTTTTAAGCACTTTATTCTTATTAGCCGCTTTTGTTTCATTCGGAAAGAATTTGTCATATACCGATTTTATTTTCCTGGCAAACATGACCTCCGCTGGCATCTTGGCAGATGGAGCACTACTATTAGGAGTTACCCGATAGACCTGCAAAGATTGTTGTATAGCCATATCGGTGGGAGTACCTCTTGCCTTCCTCAGTGTTCTATTAAAAATATCCACAAAAAGCTCTACCTGTCCATTACTTCTTGGGTGATATGCCCCCGTGATAACATGTTCGATCAGGAATGACTGGCAAAACTCCTTAAATTCACACGATGTAAACTGTGTGCCATTGTCAGTTACAATACAGTCAACGACTCCGAAACGGGCAAATAGCTCGTGTAAAAATTTTACTGTCACTTCCGCGGTCGGCTTCTTGCATTTCAATACATCTGGCCACTTGGAATGACTGTCAACTACTACGAGGTAGTAAAAACCATCAAGTGGGCCAGCAAAATCAATATGAATCCGCAACCACGGACGGTCGGTTTTAGGTCAAGGATTGAATTTTATCAGGGGTGCATTAGCAATCAAAGCACATCCTTTGCACGATCTTACCGTGTTTTCAATATCATTGTCTATGTTCGTCCAGTAGACATAACTCTCCATCAGACTTTTCATCCTTGAAGTTCCTGGATGGCCAACATGGAATTCCTTTAGTGTTCTACTCTGAAGTGTAGATGGGATTACTACTCTGTCTCCATACATTAGTATGTCGTTACAGAGTGAGTAAACTTCTGAAATACTCTGGTCTTTGCTATTTAATTTATCCTTTACGAAATCATCCTCGGACGCTTTGTCTATTATTTCGTTGATTGTTATTGGAAGCTCCCTGGCAGTATTGCACAAGGTGCATTTTACGTCGACTTCTGTTCTTATGGGAGCAATGACTGTCTTCCAGAGGTTCAGCATATTTAGGTATCAATCTCGATAACCTGTCTGCGTGACAGATTTTAGTGGGTGGGAGAACTTTTGTAATTATAATTGAGGAGAATGGTTCTCCATCTTTGCAGTCTATTAGCCGTATGTGTTGGCAGACCCTTTTTTGACCCAAAGATAGTAGGGAGTGGACGATGGTCTGTCTGCAACACAAAGTGCCTTCCATGTATAAATCTATGGAATTTAGTTACCGCAAAAATGATTCCTAAAGCTTCTTTTTATTTGCGAGTAACCCCTTTCAGCTGGTAATAGCGTTCTAGATGCATGGGCGATTGGCTTTACCGATCCATCCTTTAGCTTACGTGAAATGCCCGCCACGATACCGATCTGGCATCGCTGGCTACAATGATGTCAAGGTTTGGATCGTAATGAGTCAGGAACAGATCTGATGTAAGGACCTCCTTTATTTTCTCAAATGATTCCTGGCATTCGGTTGTCCACTCCCACTCTTTATCTTTTATGGCAAGACCTAAAAAACTTTGAAGAACCGACACATTTTCTGGTGCTGGCATATTCTTTATTGCCGTTGCCCTATCTGGGTCGGGACGTCTTTGTCAATTATTTGCCCCAAGCACTGGATCCTTTCTTCAGGAAAACACACACTTTGCGTCCTTTATTTTGAATCCATAATCCTGGATTCTCCGGAACGCCTGCCCAACGTGCGATTTGTGTTCCTCGGTGGTCTCGCTTTTTCATTAGGACGTCATCGAGATAGGCCACCGCAAAATCCAGACCATTTTACATCGTGTCCATGACCTGTTGAAAAATGGAAGGTGTGTTTATACAAAGGAACTTCGAGCATTCCTCGTCCACGGGTATTTGTAGATAAGCGTCGTTTAAGTCAATCTTAGGGAAAGATTTTCCTCCCCTGAGCTTAGCGAATATCTCCTCTGGACTTGGAAGGGGATAATGGTGATCCTTTAGGGCGCTGCACATACAAATTTCTTTGCTCTTCTTTTTAATATAAACTGTGGGGGGTGCCCATTCGCTATATTCAACCTTTGCCAGAACTCCCTCAAGTCGATTCAATTCTTCGTCAATTTGATTTAACGAGGCAAATGGAACGTTACGTTTTTTCTTAAAAACTGGGTTTACGTCTGGCTTTAACTCAAACTTAGCAGACATTTTTGTGCATTTTCATAGTCATCCACTGAAAAGGTCGGGAATTTTTTTTGTTAAGTTCACCTTTCAACTATTCTGCTTCGTTAGTCAAATGTTCGACTTTTTGACATAATGAGTTAATAGGCATATCCCAATGAAACTGTTCTAACCAATCAGTACCGAACAGATTACCCGTATTCTTCATAATATACGCCTTAAGTTTTAACGTTTTATCTTTGAATGAAACGTTCGTTATGAATCCGCCCATAAATGTAATAGTGTCGCCAGTTACACTTTTAGCTATTCGGTTCGTTCTTAAAGTCGGCTTACCCAATTTTTTCCATGTTTGAAAATTATGGATAAGTCTGAACCCGAATCCAGCTGTAGCCGTATATTTTTGTTAAATATTTGTCCTTCAATATATTTCCTGATGTTCTGGTTCATCAGACATGGTAATTTTTACAAAACATTTTTTGTCTTGCTCTTAATCTTGCAGTGGGAACTTTTGTGTCACAATTTATCGCAATTAATACATTTTTTATCTTTAAAAGGACAATCTCTATACCAATGTAATTGACCACACCCGAAATATGGTCTTGAAGGCAAAGCAACTTTAATATTTTTTGGTTGACCCTTTTTAATTTTATTTGAAGTATTTTTTTAATGTGAGCCACATCACTCTGTTCGATGTTTTTCGAATCCTCTCTGACACTCATGAAACGTTGGCAATCTTCGGTAACTTGCTGTAAAGTAACGTCAGGCTTGTTTTCAAGCTTGTTGAGCAATCTACGATGTATTTCGGCGTCTTTTGCTGAAAGCAAACCCTGGACGAAAATCAGGCATTTCAAATTATTGGTGCTTCACTCTGTCAATTTGAAATCATCGCAGTGTTTATTGACTACACTCGCGAAAGTAGTATAATCTTCGTTGAGATCCATGCATTTCCAACGCATGTGAGACAGTTCTGTTAATGATTGAACCGCCTCTTTAAATTGCAAGTCGCTGGTTTTCTTAGGCAAAATATAGTTAACAAACTTAGTATATTCTGCTGTACCTAATTTCCTGAGGAGTAGGCGGACCATTTTATGGTCTGCCCAATTTGCACAATCTGTATTGTATAAGTCCTCGTAAAGTACGAACGGACGTAATTTCATTTTCAGGTGCGTACGTGAAGTTTTCAGTAGCACTCCATATAGCATTTTTATGGCAAAGAACTCTCCCATATGGTCTTCCGGGATGTCAACTGGTACATCATGTACAGTTATTGGCGACTTTGTGTCCATATACTCCGTTTGGAGTCTCAAACGGAGAGGACATTTCCGGCGAGCTGCTTCGCTTCTTGTTCTGATCCGAGAAGATCCCATCGTTGCTTCTCCTCGCCAACACTTTCGTTATGATTTTAAGACTTTTTAGTGCCTCCTCCATACTCCCTCTGACCCCGATGAGTCTCCGACTTTTTACATCAGTGGTCAGCATGGAAATAACCTTTGTGTTGACAGCTTCCAAGGCATCGGGGATAGTAAGAAACTCATTCCCCTGCAGGTACTTTTCATACTTCTGCCGTTGTTCTTCATAGAAAGCCGCATCTTTCTTAGGTTTGCTCTCAGACCAGGCCTGTTTTTTTGTTTTTTTTTTTGCTTGTGGCGAATTTTCGGTTTGCACCGGCGGTGGTTCTAAATTCTCGCTCACGGCAGCTGAACAAATTCACTTTTGCCTGTTTCTATGGATTATTGTTTTTAAATGCAGGCACACCATACAGAACAAAAATTATGAACGACAAAATAAAAACTAAAACATGGAAAATAAAACCAATAAACACGTAAGAACTAAAACAAAACAAATACGAAAAAAGTAAATAAAAATAGGGGAGGGTAAAAATACAAACAAAAGGAAATAAACACGAAAGAAACAAAAAGGGTGTACAAATAAATATGCACAAAATAAGAAAACTGAAAAATTGAAAAGTTTTAGAAAATAAAAACGAAAAACCTTAACTTGTTCACACAAACTCAAACTTGTCAAAAACGCACTCCCCCCAAAACAGTCTATATCACTGTTTCCCCCGAGGCTTACTCTCCTACTAATTTTATAGTAAGTGGAAGAGTCTGCAATAGACTCATTAGAGGGAGGACACCACAACGGCTCGGATTGAGGAATCGGAGAGCGAGTTCGAATTCCAGTCGAAACCATTACTTACGTGCTAATACCCCTGGGAAAGTTATGAATCTTCTCCCTCCAGCTGTGGGTAAATAACAGGGCAGACTTAGTTCTATATCCTTGGACATACATAAAAAAATATCCACACATTCAGTTAAAAATAAACTGATAAATTCACCCTTGATAATTGCTAAAAGAATAGCCGAAAGCGCTTGGATATGCACAACATTTGGACAATTTTTACACACTTTGTGTCCAGTAAAGAAGACACTTATACGAGAAAATAAATAAAAAGCTTAATCGCATTACCTTGCCTGTCGTCTTGAATGAAATCCGCACATATATATATATATATATATATATATATATATATATATATATCGTCAGATTCTTGTGCCTTCTAGATAGACAGAGGTGTAATTCAAAAATATGTTTTGGTTGTTATTTACAGAGACCACCTCATTGTTCAGGATAGCCACGGCCTAATGAGTTGAAAAAGCGAAAGTCAACTTCCGAACGAGTTACTGATTTCTTTTAATTTGATGTTATAGTGATTTTCCAGGCGTAGCTTGGATGTGGCACAATGCGGAAAGTAAGGGGCACCCAATGAGGATTGAACTCACTACTCAGTCGTAAATGTTCTAGCGAGACAAGTTTGGTGGCCATTACACCACCACGAGGTCCCCTTTAAATTAATCTTATATTGCTATACTTTATCCGAGACTTTGAGTATTTACTATTATTATTACTAGTAGTAGTGGTAGAATTAATATTGCTGCTGCTATTACTACTACTAATAATAATAATACCCCCCCCCCATCACGATGGGTGGTGGGAGGAAGGCAGCTCGAGCCATCTTTCCTTTTTTTTTGTGTGAGGGGCTTGTTGGTTCTACATTTTACTTCGTTTTCTTTCTTTAAAGAAAAAAGAGAAATGCCCACTCTTTAACTGCGTTCTCATAATCCTTAATCAGTCTCCACCAAATAAAACATCATTAAATGCTGCGACATCAATCAATCAACATTCCATTAATAAACACGTCAGTACGGAAGTATGTATATATATATAGAGAGAGAGGGGGGGAGATACACGTCCAAGCAAAAGTGGGAAGACATCGGAAAAAAATGAAAGACATATTAGATTAAAACAAACCTTACCTTCGACGGTGATTGAATATATATATATATATATATATATATATATATATATATATATATATATATATATATATATATATACTTCCGGACTGGTATATTTTTAATACAATGTGAAATGACGTTTTATTGGGTGGAAACTGACTAAGGATTATGAGAACGCCGTAAAAGAGTGGGTATTCGGAAGTTAAAATTAATAATTATTTTATTCTCTTCACCCACCTTACTAACTCAGAGCCACAAACACTTTCCTGGTTAACGGATTGTACTAGAATGTTTTTCTACACGACGCACGAGTATGTATACATGTCTATATGGGGCTTATATATGCACACGCACATATATATATATATATATATATATATATATATATATATATAATAAAATTACAATGAACCATCATGCAAAAAGTAAATTAGTAAAGTTAATAAGATAATATGGTAATGCTATAAAATAATGATATAAAACTTTTTGTATGAATGATTCATTGTAATATAAATTAAACTCCGCACGCACACACACACAGACATCTACATATAGATATAGATATATATTGTAGGCAAGTAGTATAGGTGGCAGTAAGACGAAAAATAAGTCCTAACAAAGGGCGTAAGAACTCCCTAAAAGGCATATGAAGATTCATGACAATCAAATGCAAGAAAGCGTACCTAATTTTGTGACTGGTCGCAATGTAAATCATGTCCGTACGTCGCACTGATGAATATTTACGGGAGGTTGTGTGATGGTCATGCTTGATAACGAAAAGGCAGCCATAATATATCAATCTACTATTTGTCTGTGCATTTAATATTGCTGCCATATTTGGTCTGGTGCTCCTGAAGATTCTTGATAAAATTTAAAAAGTGTTCTGTAAGGTAATCGCTCCTGACCTGGCATCTCGACTTCAGTCACTTTCTCACCGACGTGACGTGGCTTCACTCTGTTTTTCTACAAATATTTTCATGGCAGCTCTCCTGGTGAGCTTTCCTCATTGGTGCTTCGACTGCAGGAATTTAAGAGTCCTACTAGATCTCACCGTTTTACTGTTGAACTAGCTATAGGCAACAGTATCTTCTATTCTAATATTTTCTTTAGAATAATGACATTATTTGGTTTCATTGAGAAAATGGATGAAAGAAAGACGGAAGATAGAAGTGGAAAGTGAGATTAACCTGATAAGAACAGATACTACACGGGATTTACTTGACCTCCCACAGGGCCAGGTTGTGACACAAGGTCGGAGTTTAACGTGGGAAGGGGAGGGGGTATGGACCCGAGTTTTCGCCCGGGTCGCAGTGCTTTGGCTTTAACTAGTCATAGCTGGTCTTGGCTGGTCATAGCTGGTCATAGCTTGTCCAAGCTGGTCAGACATAGCCACGATACTACCAGCGCAGGGACGAATCCCTGCCGCCGGCCTGTATCGGAGAGGGAATCCCGGCCCCATAGGCGATCATTCAGTGAGTAATCTGCGAACAGATACTACACTTTGATTCCAGCGGAGAAGCGATGAACGGTCCATTTTTCAGGCGTACAGTTTCGAACGACGCAAACCGAGTAAGACAATCACTCAAAAAATCCATTTACCATAAATTAAATTAAATAATTAAATAATATCGTCTGCTTAATTATTTTTTAATTATTAAAAGAAATGTTCACAAGACGGTGATTTGGCTAGAAAGAAAGAAAAGGTATATAGAAAAAGTTTAACGGCTGTTTCAGTGAAATAGAAAAAGTTGTCAATTTCAAATCTTTTCATTTCTACCCATTTCCACAGATATTTTATCGTCGTAGAACTCGCCATGAGCTTATTAAATCAGTTAAGAATTAAGATTCATCAGAAAATTTAAATGGGATACCGTGAAATTTTCACGGGTCTTTTTCGTTTTGTTTATTATTATTATTGTTTACTTCCTTTGGTTTACTGTTTGGTACAATCATTTACGAAGTGGTTCGCCTGAAGGTTAAGATAAAAGAAATTTCGTAGAAGCAATACACGTACATATTGCATAACTTCTTTAAAATCCTTGTCCATCCATTTCAGTTCCTCTTATTTTTCTTATTTGTAGGTATTAGTTGTGGTAGGATTGACAGGGACTCTCCCGATTTGAAGAATTCGTCCCTGTGTGACCGGATTAGTTCCGATTTGAGAAGCATTTCCGAGTGAGTTAAGCTCTCAGTATTCATTTTTTTTCAATTTTTTCAACCCTGGCGCTTAAAGTATTGGGTATTTAAAAGGCATTGGATACGAAAAGAGGACTAGGTCTGAAAAAGGTATTGAGTATGAAAAGTATATTTAGTATCAAAAGTGATGAAAGTGCATTGATAAGAAAAGGGTATTAGATATGAAAAGAGTATTGGTATAAAAAGGGTATTGGATATGAAAAGAGTATTGGATGAGGAAAATGTACTGGTTATGAAAATATTATTGGGCATGAAAACGTTCTTATTCTCGGAATCAAAATCTATAATAAAAATTGAAAACGGTCCTTGGATGAATATTTTGCAATTATGATAAACCTAGTTTGACCATCATTAGGAATCTTTCGCTGGCGGTTTCCATTCTCAGAATTTACAGGAACCCTATTGGGAATATTTGTACATGATTGTAGGTCGATTTTGTTCTTGGCTCTTGGTAAATGGTAAACGCTGCAGGATGAGGGTTTCAATAGTTACATATATAATTGTAATGTTTATATTTAACCCCTTTCGAAAAGAGCTGTTTAAATTGTTTATAACATCCTATTTACAAAGTAAAATTTATTCTTATTCCGTTAGAAAAAGAAAATTGATTGCATAAAAGAGATTTAAATTGTTTATAATGATTAGAATTTTTTAATCAGTTATATATTTTTTATATTATAAAGGCGGAATAAAAGTTCATAACTTAGTTTAAGTTAATTTCAAAGACAGTGTTTAGCTCTTTCAGATATACTCAGTCACGTATGTGCCATTTTGCTCCACTACCTTTCGCCATCTTTGAGGTATTTCATGGGTCCATAATTCCAGAATTTGGCATCCTACTGGAAGTGGTTTTTACAGGCTTCTAGGGAACTGAAGTTTTTTTTTTTTTTCATTAATATAAATTTGTAGGGGTCGAAATAAAAGATAATGCAAATGTGAAAGTTCAGGTGAGTATGATGGATACCGTAAGACATCCTACCAAATCCGTACCAATTTCTGCTGGGTTTGCAAAGAGATGAGAGGTCTAACGATGTCCCAGTAGAAGACGACTTCTTTTCAATTGCCTAATTCCGGATGCCTTTTGCCAATTGTCTGAATTCAACGTCTGATTTTATCGGAAGCAGCTCGCAATACGCACGTCCCTTCCAATTCAATGAGATACACAGCAGCAACTTCTGCAGATGTAAACCGACTTTTGAGTGGTTGATGGTGGCACGTTTCATTTTTCCCAGGAAGTTTATCTGTCCACATTGTTTTAAACAATTAATATATCGTTGCCTGTGATCGATCTTTGCAAAAATGGTTCGATTTTGTTGCGTTTAAGCAGAGAATCGAATATAGAAATGCGGTTCATTGAATTTTCTTCCGTTAAATCCTGAGTTTATCGAAACATAAAGTATCCAAATGTTTTCAAATACCTTAAAATGCTTATATGAGATAGTTGGAGCATCTCTGATGCCATGTATCATGTTAACTGGATTCATTTTAATCAGTGTTTCGTTTTGCTCATCATCAAATCCTTCTGGCAAATCAGTTACGAACAATATTTGCAACAACGGCACCATCTCCACAAACAGCACATAGATTCTTTGCTGTTTGTGCAGCAGTTCATTTACTTTCCGGAAATAAAAGAGCATCAAATGACACAAATGCTAATTCCCCTTCATTTTCACTTTTAATGTAAAAAACATTTAATATTCACAATCTACAAGCGCATCGTATGAATAGACATGTTGAATTGTCGACTTTCAGAATATGTATAAATGTCACAAAGTTTAGCCACGTGTGAAACACGATCAGGTGTTCAAAGGCCACCTATTGAAAAACACTGCGAACTTTTGTTCCAGTCATATACATAAAATGCTTATATTTCATATGAACGTTTCATCCCTTAGAAGTAAAAAAAGAACCGTTGAATTTTTCAGAACTTCAAAAACATGTAATTTCCCTTTGAATTCCCCAACACCATTATTATTATTATTATTATTATTATTATTATTATTATTATTATTATTATTATTATTATTATTATTATAAACTGGCTTTATTATGGCTAGTGTCACATGATACGGGATTTGGTTTGGTATTAGTTTGTATCTTTTAAATTCGGTCAGAGTCCTGGCTTTTGATGTGATCAATCCAATAAACTATTTTTCTCTTCCTGACTCTGATCAAATATTCATGCATGTCATATCCGCCCAGCTCAGCTAGTTGTTCTGTATAAAGGGATCCTAACGATCCGTGGGAGGAGGTAGAAGGCTGGTTTTACACAGCACAATGAAGGCATGCAGAGTTCAGTGAATTACTGATACAAAAGAAAGTCATAAGTGAACTGAGAAGATAAAAGGCAGTAATGAGAAATAGGTTTGAAGGAGAGTAAAGCATAGTTAAGGAGAGTAAAGGCGGTGGGGTCATGCATAAGGTAATGTGAATCAAACTGCAGGAGATTGATTAACACTATTGGTAACCAGTTGATATTCGGTGGCTGAAAATGAACAATAAACAAACGCATTGCCTTAACCGAGAAAATATGAAAATTGGTTGATTGATTGATTAGTTTTTGACGGTTTAGCAAGTTATTTAAAAGCAGATAATATTTTTAGATTGTAAAAATGTCTTTTGGGTGTGTGGGGGATTAATAATGATTTATAGATACAAGTCTTACTAATTAACTTTTAGCTGGGGGATAAGAGCTGGATTCATACATTCCCCAAGGGTCTTTGCACGTAAGTGAATGTAACGAAATCAATGGAAATGGAATTAGAACTCGCCAGTCCTATTAACAATTTCGAACCATTATCCGTTAAGCCATTTGCGCATCCGAGCTTGCAGCACTTGCTATTCTCAAGCGATCACCCATCTAGTTATTGACCAGGCTCGACGTTGTTTAACCTCGGTTTTCGTATAGGAATTGGTGTTTGAACGTGATGTAACCGTAAGCCTAAAATATGAAAGGGCATCAAAGTATTTTTGTTTTTACAGACCTTTTCCCTAAACCTTATTTCATCTACACATCTGGAGGCTATCTATAACTCCACTATAACTCCACTATATCTCATAAATAATGAACTATTCCGTTTTGATCTCGATGAAAGACGTAAAAGACTTCTTAGGGACACTGTTTTGTTTCAGTGAGAAAAAGAAAGAAAGAAAGAAAGAAAGAAAGAAAAGAGAAAAAGTAATATATAAGAAGTCATGTGTTTAACATTTTCTTCAGTGGAATGGAAAAACCTTTCAATTTCAATTTTTTTCATTTGTACCCTCTTACTTTTTCCATATTTGTCATTGTTAATTGCAGTATTTGTTAATGTTGTTTAATTCAAATATTTAACGTCTATTTTATAGTCATGGAACTAACAAAGAGCTTGTTCACTCATTAACTTCATTAGAAAAATTCATACGAATATGAAAATAAGAACACCGTAAAATTTCCTTGGCTATTTCTAATTATGATCGCGTAAAAGAGCATCCCGCCAACAAAGGGAAGTTGGGGTACGCATGTATGAGGCCCAACAGAACTATCAGTCACATACCAGTTACATGCGTCACAGATAAATGTGCGTGATGTGGAGACAAGCTTTGATAAATGCAACGCATAACCCTTCCATGGGGAGCCCAGCCAGAAATATTCTTACGTTAAGTAACTCCGTCCCCGCTTAGACGGTCTCCGATTGAAGGTTTTCCCAAGTATTTACATGTGACTCCCATGTCGACTTAGCTTCCTCATTCTTCAAACGTAAAAAAAGTTCCCCTCAGCAATCGACCATAATGATGTCCCATTACTCCCGCTCATGAACAGACATACAGTGCGTCAGGCCCTAGGGGTCGTAGACAAATGATTAAGGGCACTGAACTGGCAAGCAAATGTGTGGCATTGAAAATAATATTTATTGAAACTTATCTTAAGATTAGAAGGCATGAGAGCCATGCCCGTTGGATCAGGGCATTTATTATTATTATTATTATTATTATTATTATTATTATTATTATTATTATTATTATTTCCTTTGATTTCTGCTATATACACATTTCCTTCCGGGTCCCAACCAGAGACCTAAGTTCAGAAATGGCTTCACGAGATTTTCTGATCATTTATATATATATATATATTTATATATATATATATATATATATATATATATATATATATATATATATATATATATATATATATATATATATATATATAAACAACTAATATCACGCACATTTTACATAGATAAAGCTCTTCGTAATGTGTGAGCTGTACTTATTAGTAGAATTTGTTGTATTTCTTTAAGGCTTGGGCTACCAGGAATAACTTCAGTGAGTCTATCGGAACCTTTTCCAATCAATCCGAGGGATCCAACTACAACTGAAATTATCGATGTCCGCATGAACCACGTTTTTTTAATTTCCACTTGAAGCTCCTGGTATTTTGAAAGATTTTTTTGAAGATCTTCGAAGATACATTACAATTTGCAGGGACTATCATGTCAATAAGAAAGCACATTCTGTTTTTGTGGTCTTTAATCACGATGTCTGAGCGATTAGCTTTAATTGTTCTGTCTTTGTGTATTGTAAAGTTACATAAATCTGTTACAGGTCCTATCTCTGGAACTGGGTCTCGGTGGTGCTCATCTTGCAGTTTCCTTCCCGCGGATATTGACCACTCTATCATGCCGAGTTTTATATTCAGTGGGTTCTTATTACAAGATGGCCAATTGTTTCAGGATATTTATCACAGAAAATGCATTTTCGATCAACACAATTTTTCAGTATGTATGCTTGGTAATTTCTAGTTAGCAAGCATTGGTTGGTCTACGTAATGGTAAGGGTTTGTCTACATCAGCTTGTTTGTTACGGGTAGAGTTTTAACCATGAAGAGGCTTATCTTGTCATCATTTCTGCATTTTGTACATTGCATTTGCATACTTTTTAGGTTGGGTAGGTATGTCCTTTGGTTTACTTGCACCTACTTGAAATTCACTTTATTACTGGATAAAGTTTCTTATTTCTTTCTTCTTCTTCTTCTTCTTCTCCTTCTTCTTCTTCTTCTTCTTATTATTATTTATTTCAAATATTATAATGTCGGCTTCAAGTATAATGTAGTTTAAAGGAGACATTACCTAAAAAACTTAAAACTGAGGAGAGAACTGAAGCTCTTCGGGGTAGGCACTAAGGATTAATGTTGGCTGAGCTGTGGGCTGACGGCTGCAATTGGTCGAGGTAGGTGCTGGGGACTGAATTTTGCAGAATTAAGTCCTGAAGAAAGAAATTATGCAGAAATATTTACAGGCAGTATACTGCAACCAATTAAACGAAATTATTTAAAACTAGCGAACTGAAATCTTCTTTCAATGCTGTTGCGTTGTATTATGGATTGAAAGGAATGCCTCAAGTTGTTTTCAGAAAATGAGCACTCTGTAACAGCGTAGCGCAGAAGAGAACGGATCCTAAATCCTAAATCGACGTCGATCTTCACGTAGTTAACGATGCTTTTGAGTGCATTGAACAAATAAAATAAATAAAAGCCGTAGAAATTATACAAGAAAAGAACAGTGAAAACAACAGCGAAGTTGGCTTCATGTGTATTGGCGAACAAATATTATTTTAAGGCTGCGGCTTTATTCTTTCCATATGTCATAAAATCATAAAAGGCTATGGGTGGAATCAGGTGGAAACGAAAAGAGGCAATCAGAAAAAAGGTAGGAGGAGGAGGAAGAGAAGAAAGAAAGTGGAGGATGAGGAAGAGGAGAGGAGGAAGAATGTGATGAAGCAGTAGGATAGGAGGAGGAGGGGAGGAGGAGAAACAGGTGTAAGAAGAATATGAAGGTGTGGTGGAGGAGTAGAAGTAGAAGTATGAAGAAGTAGGAGGATGAAAAGAAGGAGAGGGTGGAGGAGGAGAAGTAGTAGTAGTATTAAGTAGGAGAAAAAAGAGGAGAAAAAGGTGGTGGTGGTGACAGGAGGAAGAGAAGTAATAGTAAGAACAAGGATGGGACAAAGAAGAAGTCGAAAGAGTAGGAGCAATGAGGAGGAGGAAGACGAGAAAATAAGAAAAACAAGATGAAGAAGCTGTTGAAATGCATTTGGTTCAAGATACATCTTTAATTGATAATATGACAGGTTAACTACGAAAAGATAGAGAGAGAAAGAGAGAGAAAAGAAAGAAAGAGAGGGGGTAAAGGAAAGAAAATAAATAAAACTCTGAGTACATTTGTCGTAAAATAGTTGATATATCTGCATGCATAATAAATGCAACAATGATTATAGGACAAAGGGTGTATATAAAAATAAAACAATGGAAAGTGTGATTTTAAAGTAGAAAAAATAAAAGGGAAATTTGTGTGTAAGAAAAATAAATAGATGTATGGAAAAAAGAAACAAAAAATGGTGGAAGTTGATTAATGATCGGCAGAAATTGAAACAATTTTTATTTGTTGCCTTTAAAGTCATATTCTATTGGCCAGTTTTTGTTCGATCGATCCGAAATTAAAATGAATTTAAATACCTGGGAAGTGTTCGAACAGAGGACGGAAAGTGCAACACTGAGATCCAAGGACATATTGGAATAGCCAAAGATACATTCCAAAAGCTAAGTAGAGTATTAAGAAACTGAAAACTTCGTTAGAAACAAAGAAAGGACTACTGAAGTATTACATGATATCTGTCCTCCTGTATGGCAGCGAATGCTAGACAATATCCTCATTAATGAAGAGGAGACTTGAGACGGCAGAAGACTTGATTCTACAGAAGGATGCTGAGGATACCATGGGCCGAACGCGCGAGCGACGATAACATTTTAGATAAAATGGAAACAAGAATGAAAGTTATACGTAACATTAAGAAGAAACTTGAAATTTCTAGGACTCATGGATCGTGGAATAGGGTTTAGGAGAAATAACAAAAAGACAAAATTTATTAAGAGCTACAAAGGACAAGAAATTGTGGAGAACCATGATCGCCTACGATAAAAAAAGATAAGCAGAGATTATGAAAATTCAAGTAAATCCAAATGATAGTCAGGATGATATATTGCACTCAACAGAAAATTTGGTGTAACTCATGTTTTGTCTCTAAATACATTGACTGTTCCGGGTAATCGAGGTTTTGGGTAGAGCGCGCTTTCTAAGTCTAGTTTCAGGGTTAATAAAAATTAGAAAGATATTCTTTTGCATCGTGAATTGCTTTCCTCAACCAAAAACTCTATCTTGATGGAAACGTAGTTTTCCAGTAGGAAATTCTTCTTTCTTCTTTTATGTGTGTTTCCCTTCAGGGTGTAGGCGATCATGGCCCTCCACATCTTCCTGTCAATTGTAGCTCTTAATAAGTTTTGCCTTGTTGCTATTTCTCCCAAACCCCGTTCTGTCATCTACTTGCTCAAGCCCATCAAGTATTTTACGCGTTGCTTTCCTTTGTCCCTCTTTCCCTCAGTCTAACCTGTGAGTATCAGAATTTCCGATCCATCCTTCCTCATTACGTACCCCATAAATTTCAACTGCCTCTTTCTAATGTTAAGTATAAGTTTATTTTTTGCTTACATTTTCTCCAAAACCTCGTTATTGCTCAAATGTTCGGTTCATGGTATCTTCAACATCTTTCTGTAGAACCATATATATTTTGGTTCAAAGAAGAGATTGTCCAGCATTCACTATCATATAGTAGGACAGCTATCAGGTAACAATTCAGTCCTCTTTTCTTTGTTACCAATGAAGTATTTATGTCTCTATAATACTCTGCTTAGCTTTTGAGATGCATCTTTGGCTATCGCAATACGTCTTCGGATCTCTTTCCGTCCTTTGTTAAAAGGCTTCCCAGATATTTATATTGTTGTACGTGTTTGCTTTTGGTATCTGCGATTTATAATTTTCAAGTTAGGCTGTTCCTTTTGATAACAACCATGCATTCCGTCTGCTGCATTTGGTGTTTAGTCTTTTCTTCTCACTTTCCTTTACGACATTCTGTAGGAGTTATTGTAGTTTCTTTTCTGTATCTGCAATTAACGGTGGGGAGGAAGAGGGAGATGTCCATCCGTCCAAGATGAAAATGCCGAAAATTCACCATTATTTGGGAAAAGAAAAATTTACAAGCGCGCCGAGAAATT
Organism: Acanthosepion esculentum; assembly: GCA_964036315.1. Lineage (NCBI taxonomy): Eukaryota > Metazoa > Mollusca > Cephalopoda > Sepiida > Sepiidae > Acanthosepion > Acanthosepion esculentum. The sequence goes on along the minus strand of OZ038496.1, from coordinate 40,299,277 downwards.
ACTCAATATCATGGGATACATTAGAATCTCAGCAAAGGAGGACACACACGCACACACACACACGCACACACACACACACACACGCACACGCACACACGCACACACGCACACACACACACATATATATATATGTATATAATGTGTAAAGAGAGAAAGAATAGAATAAATATTTGCGTGATTCAAATGAAATTTGATTTCACTTTGAACAAATCAAACGAACCATTCATTGTCTAATAAACTGAGAGGATGTCGTTACTTTTCGCCTTTTCGTTTGTTACACAGTCATGTTTAATTAGTCTTATCCTCATGTCTGTTAGTAGAATCATTACAATTTGTTAGGCATCTACAAATAAAACAAATTTAATGCCATTGTTTCGTAGCTTATTAATGTGAATAAAGTATGTAGTATTTTTGCTTTCTGGTTTTTCTGACCAAATGACCGGGAATTTAATTTCGTCTTAATCATGTTTTACAAACGAAATAGCCGCGAATTTACGTTGCATAAATCAAAATAAATAATTTTGCTCGATTTTATTCGATGCAAAAGAAATTGATTGATTTTTATGGCGCATAAATCCTTTGCAAGTTACTTAAAGCTGAAACATATTTTGCGATTGTAAGAACAATTCTTTTCTTTTTGCCGAATGCAGATGGAATTATGATTTTTTGGGATATCACAATGCTTCTTCCAGATTGAAGTCTCCTACTTTTTCACCCAAAGTGAGGTAGATTTATCCTTTTCCTAAGGAAATTTGCACCTAAGTCATTGTAACGGATCTGACTGGTATTCGAACTGCGCCCCCACGTCTCATTCTGATCTTCATCAACCATCCATCCGATTAAAAAGGATACTCAGTTGTATATACATCAAATTTCACAGAGAAACACGTGTTTTTTTCTTATATGAATTTAATCTTAAATTTCTAATGATGTTGTTTATATATAATTATATTTGTTCATATAAAATTTATACCTATTTGTTTAAAACCAAGCTACTTGCTAAGAAAGTTCACATCCGAAATCAAAAATCATCACTTGTTAAATATAGTACTGAGTTAGACGATAAACTATTTTCGACAGCAAGGCATCTGATCAAGAGATTGTATGTTCTGAGAAGCGTGGAACCACCTCTTAATTGCTGTTGATATCAGGTCCAGCCTGACCCGGCATGATAGCAACTGTGAGGGTCCCAACTATAGGCAAATAATGAACACCCGAAACAAAAACAAAATACTATGAAAGTATAAAAATACATTTTTATATAAAAATATTACGAAAAATACCTATTTATAGTAAAATTACCAACAATACAAATTTATAGTAAGATCAATAATATATTTTTAAAAATGACAAACAATACATTTATAGTAGATATAGTAGAATTACCAGCAATACATTTTCTAGGAAAATGACCAAGAATACATTTCATCTGTAGTTGAACGCATACAATTGCATTCAAAATATATTTAGATGAAGCCATAAAATTGTGTTGAAAATATTTAGATTTCGCCATTAAATAAAGCATAAAGGTGTTGGTATGCCACTAAACAGGATCAACCAACCAATTTGTTAAATAAGGATAAAATACATTCTATCTAAAAGCATGCTAACATAGGTACGAGGTCGCTAAAAAAGAGCATAGTATGATGAAAAAGACGCCAAACTTGACGAAAACAAAATTTTATCGTCTAAATGTTTATGTTATTATTAAGAGGAAAGATCAAAGTATTTTTGGGGTATTTTTTTTTACATTTTTTAATCGTTCCTAGCACGTCCGAAATTTTCGTTAAAAATCTTCTTTTTTTTTGAGTCAGCAAAATTGACAGATGGCAACGATTTTTTCCATTTTATAAAATCTGAAAATTTCAGTTAGAAATTCTTTTAAATATCAATTATCATTTTTTTCAAACTTATTTTAAGAAAATCAGACATTATAATGTTTATTTAAAATATTTTGAACCAAGCTTAACTTAGCTTCTGTGCCGAAAAGATGGAATTTGAAAATAAAACAAAGCAGGTCATAAACTTTCACGTCACTTGACAGGTGATGAATGACATATTAACGAATTCCGGGAGGTAATTTGTTCTACGGAAGGAGAAAAATGAAATTATTTACATTTAAGCGAACAAATTATTTACCTCGTTATTTTTAAGGAAAACATTCAGCGCTCTATTTTTTTGTACTTAGCTTTCACCTTTACGTTTAAGATGCTCTATGGAAAATATATTATAAAGAAATTAAAATAAGACTGTTGAGAGTGAGATTAAATTTCATAAGAAAGGTATCTAATTAATTTATAGGTACCTTTCTTATGAAATTTTATCAGAAGTGTACATAAATACTATAATTTTATGTACATTTATTACTGTGTTATTTGTATTTCCATTCATTTTATTATTAATTTTGATATTTCATCTATGGAAAAAATGCCATAACTGAGATTAATATAAAAATAAGATCATATAAATTTCATAAGATGATACTGATATTTTTGGTACCCTTCTCAGTTGAAATTGAAAAATCAAATAAACTTCTCCACACGTGTTTCGCAAAAGAGAACAATGCTTAACTCAAATAATGCAACTTAATTGTATTCTGGTTGGTCTTTATAATTACAGCCCGATTATAAACACAAAATTATATTTCTTAATTACTGCGGGTCTTCTGATTAGTCAAAACGATACAATTTACAATGCACTAAAAAAAGATCTATCTCATAAAGACACTTACGAAAGTGGAGGCGGCTTTTAACTAATTTTATAATATTTTAACAACTTAAATGTAAAAATCTATTATAATTAAAAGATAACAAATAATTGTATTAAAAATTCATTTTTCATCGAAAAATTTTTTTGCTTTCAGAAAATATTGTCCATATTCAAAAAAACAACTAAAAGCAAATAAAAGCATTTGAAATTAAATAATATATTTGTTTTATTGAGTTTTGTATGTTACAATTCAGAGCTGATTTTCAGGTAGGGGGGTCTAATTAAAAACAAAAACTACATGATTTGCATTCCTCAAAGCCTTGTGTTTTTAACTATTGGAATTACTAAAGTGGACTCGATCGAATTTCTAGAGTTTTCATAAAATTAGTTATGGGGGGGTAATGAATATAAAAAATATTTCTGCCATGACTTCAATAAAAGAAAACATATTTATAATAATTTCCATCATTTGTGAATAATTTCTGAAAGTTTCATTAACATCCGACAATTATTTTTATTATTGCAAGATTTTCCAAATTAATGTGTGTCATACAAAAACAAAAACGTGCTAAATATTGTATGTTATTATATAGGTTCAGGTGATACAAAGAGAAAGAAGGATTTTTAAATGAAAATTTAGATTGTTCTAAAAACAAGGAAAAATTTTAAGAAATAATTAAAATAAACTTTGATCTTTCCTCTTAAAAATAACATAAACATTTAGACGATAAAATTTTGTTTTCGTCAGGTTTTGCGTCTTTTTCCCCATGCTATGCTCTATTTTTAGCGATCTCGTGGAGGTACCTATAACATGTTTTATTTCCGAAAACTCGTCCCGCAGAAAACTCGTCCCGCAGAAAACTCGACCATATGACATGAAAGTAATTCTGAATATTTGCTTTGATGAATTTATTAAGTCATAGCTGTCAGCAAAATCTTCTTTGGAAACAAACACGACACTTATCACTTCAACGTGAATTTTCACGAGTGAATTCTACAAGTGATTTTCTACGTGTGAATTTATCCTGTTTTTCGGACTTTTCAAACCATTTTTAACGCGATTCTGCCTTTATGAAAGAAAAGACATGTTTCTCTAAACCGAAATCTGATAAGTTCTTTTTCGCTTATGTAACAAATCATTTCCGTGCATAGGGATTTATGGCTCCCCAAAACTATCTGCATTTTGTTGCTCCAACTCAATTTATCTGCCATTTATTCACATAAATTCGTTAATTCGTTTATTGAGTGTTTCCCCGTTTCTTTTACTTTCACTAGGTCTCGTGGATATTAATTATCCCCTCTTTCTTCATTACGTGTCCCAGAAAATTTTACTGCCTCTATCTAAATGTAATTAAATTGTCCAGCATCCACTTCTACGTAGGAACATAGCTGTTGAGCTTCCCTTTTGCTTTTAACGATATTTCTCTATCGCATAATACTTTGGTTTGGTTTGTGGAAGACATCTTTTGGTATTCCTTATGCACATTTAGATTAACTTTCACATATTCCATCGTCGTTTACTCCATTACCCACATAATTAAAATTTTGTACTAGTTTGAGTTTGACGTCCTAAATATATAGCTCACACCTTAAGTTGTATACTTTGCTGGGGATCATGCATTCTGTGTCCTGAAAGCTAATAGCCCTTTCTTCTTCCTTTCTTTACTTCATTTTTATAGAGTTATTCCACTTTTCTTTCTGAGTCGTCCGTGAAAACAGTGTCATCAGCGTATCTCATATCGTTATGATTATGTCCTCCGATGATAAATCCCGCTAGGACTTCTAGCTCTCTTAGGTTTGTTTCGTTGTAGAGGTTGAATAAAGCCAGTGAGAAAACGCATCTTTTTCGTAAACTTCTTTCTATTTTAAGTCTGATAAATAATAAATAACCATCGTGTTGTTGGAGCTACTTATTGAAGCGTATATATTAGTACCACACTTGAAGACACTGAACATTATATCATAGGTCAGCGCTGGCAATCGTACCAGTAATGACAGCAGGAAAAAGACTCCTAAATTAAACAAATAGAAATGATAGTGCGCAATTAATCAGATGTGCCGCATAAACCAGAATGTTGGCCATTTTGTTTGGAAATAGTCCAGATTCTCACCGATTCTTATTCGGTAATGGGATTTTATTCCACATGGACTGACAACAGTTGTCATAAATTGAAGAAAGCTTTTCCAGTATCAAAATTAAAGGTAAATTTTGCATCAATTTTGACATAAAAAGGTAAAACAGCAGTACGTTAATATTTAGAACATCATAGAGTTTAATGATTTTGTTTTCAATAAGAAATAGATAAGAAATGGATTTGTTCATTTTAGTTATAACTCATTGTTTTCAAAATGGCATAAAATGTCATTCGTAGAATCAATGAATAGATGTTTATTTTTTTTTAATCATTTCACCACAAGCAAGTCTTAAATGCTAGTAGGCTACAGGAAGTCAAAAAAAAATAAATAAAAGAGTTCACTGAGAATAGAGAGGATCAAGGAACGGACAAAAGATGGACGGGATTCAAGAAAACAGATGATGAGGATTGACATTGCATTTAATTTTTTTGAAGATTGTAATTATCAGGGAAGCAAGAACAGAAGAGAGTTCCACAGGTAGGAAGTGTGAGAAAAGAAACTGTTGGAGGAGATGTTTAGGTATTTCAACAGTAAATGGGTGGTGACTTAGATGCCAATCTGCTACCGATAGAGCAATATTTAGATATATCAGACTGATGTCCTCATCTTCCTTTTTAATGGCACAACGTTTGTGCCGGTGTTCTCTTCGTCTTTTTTTGTGATAATGCCCGAGGGGATTAATGTGTTGATTTGCAAATTTGTTGGTATAGTAATTGTGAGTCCAATGCCTGAGCCAGGTCGTACACGAAATACAGAGGAAACAGGACTATCAGTAACGGAGGAGAATTAAAAACAAAACAAAAACAAGACATGGACAGCGGAACGAGAACAATTTACTGCTTTAGATTAAATAAAAGATTCCGTTCGAAATTCCATTAAGGTTATTCGGATCAGCAGAAGAAGGTCGGAGAGCACAATCGCCGAAACATGGTGATAACAACAACAAAAATGAAGACATCAGTCCCAATGTAAACAGTGTAAATAAAGATAACACCTCATTCCAGAAATTCAGACAAATATTACCGATAGAGTATTAATTCGCTTTCTACGGCATATCAACACTTTGCAGGTTATTTAAAGCCAGAAAATATTTTTTTAGATTGTAAGAATTTTATTTTTTGTAGATAATTATGATTTAGTAATTAGTCTTACTAATTAACCCATAGTTGGAGGAAAAGATGTGGCTTCGTACCTTTCCCAAGGGTATTTGCGCGTAAGTGAATATAACGAAGCCAACGGGAATTGGAGCCCGGCTCTCCGATTAACAATTCTCCATTATCCATTAAATTGCCCATGCATCCAAGTTTATAGCACTTGGTATATCTCAAGCAGTCACCCATCTAAATACTGACCAGGCTGAACGTTGCAAAACTTCAGTGATCTTACGGATCCGGTGTTTCAACGTGATGTGGCGGTAAGCCTCGATAGAGAACTGAAATGTCAAAGAAGCGAAGATACTTAATCTAAGATCAGGTTGCTGTTTCTGATAGTCAAACAAAATTCAGACCAACGAATAAATAAGACATCTCACTTTTATTTCCCCATTACCTTATAACATGATCTACGCCCATCATTCTTATAACTGTACTGCCAGAAAATCTGTGAAATTTCCGTTTTCCTAAGGACCTAATGCCCATTCATTTGAATTCCACGGCCCTTCAGGACAAAGCCAGTCATTGATCTCCAGATAACGTATGTGAATTTGTTTCCTGTTGCTCTCTTCAGTATTAAATTCAAAGTAGTCCTTCTCCTAGACGGTCTGCCACCTGAGGCTAGAGAGCTTAGTTTGGTATGCTGATTTAAACCCAAGTCTGGGAGGAGGTGGTGGTGGAGGAGATGGATGAGCAGGAATGAATGATTCATGCCATTGCCAAGGGTATTAATGCAAAATGAACAAAAGAGGCTAAAATTAGAACTAGGCTCACCGATTGCATTTTTCGCGCCGATAACATCTACTCTACCTGCACATCTGAAAACGACGTTAGCAAATCTCGAAGAATGGTTACTGTTTGTTAGATTGACTACACGAAAGAGACGCGTACAGAAATACATGTAAAGTCATCCTGACCAAATTTCGCATCTCCCTCCACTCAGAGTTTACAAAGAGAAAGAATTAAATGGTTTTCACAAATCCGACCCCTTTTTCCTTATATTTGGAATATGGGCGAAATGAGGGTAATTAGACTCTGTGGAAGTGGCATGACGTGTCCTAGCTGTAAGAATGGAGCGCTCATATGGACATTTATCTTGGAAATAGCGATAGGTTTGCGACGTCGGAAAAAAGCTTCTTCTTTTGTCTCTTCCTCCTCTTCTCCTTTTCTTCTACCTCTTCTTTTTCCTCCTTTTTCTTTTTCTTTCTCCTCTTCCCCGCTTCCTCCTCCTCCTCCTCCTCCTCCTCCTCCTCCTCCTCCTTCTTCTTCTTCTTCTTCTTCATTTGGCTATTAATGATATGAGGCTGACATTACTGCGAAGAAAATGACCTAGTGGAATCAACAAAAAAAGTATGTTTTATTCACCGAAGCCAGAAAGTAGCATGGCAAGGCGATTAGGAAGATTAAAACTACAGCTTACTCTGTAAATAGTAATATAACAAAAGGAAGGTATTTGTTATCCAATAAAATAACTTCTATTTGTTCTGGGTATGTGTGAAATTATGCTCAGATGGGATACATACATCCCATTTGCACATACATATATATTTTTTTAAATCTTAGCGTGCTTTTTCATATTATTGTTTTTTGTTGTTTTGTTGTTGTTTTTTTGTCGAAGAAACTTCAAAGGAAGAAATATTTGGAATCTGATATTTTAAACATTCTCTATCAGACATTCGTGGAAGCTGTTTTATATATATGTAAAATAAAGATATCAAATTATATACACATACACATAGAAGTCGGTCTTTTATTTGCTTCAAATGTTATTTTTATTTTTACTAACCATCCACATTTCATATGATTCCCTCCCAACAGTGTATATTACACCTATCACTTGAGCCTAAGACTGCTCACCCACACAACCGAGCAAGTTTATTCAATTATTAATTTTAATGTTTGAAATAGACACCATGTCTTTTTATCTTAAACAATGTGTATTACGTCTTTATATATATATATATATATATATATATATATATATATATATATATATACACACAAATTCAGAGTTTACATTGACTTCTAAATACGTCTTCGTGATCAAACGTTTCATCCCGCAAATTGAAAACAGATCATTTCCACACTTCTCATGCAAAGCAGTAATTGCCCTCGACACGAAAATAAATATAATCCTATTTTTGGCATACATTAAATAAGGAATCTTACTGGACCCGAGAAAATATTGGATATATATAAATAGTAAAAAGTAAATAAAACGAAACGAAAACAAAGTGAATATTAAGGAAGGAACCAATAATCCGATTCCGATTTTTTTTTAAATTTCAAGAAAAATCGCAAAATCCTTTTCTATTGAATGGATTTCTCATTGAGTAAATGACGATAAATGGTTTTGGGATTTATCATTTCAAATTACCCCACCAAAATTGGTTTATAATGTAACAGTAGTCAAAGCATTTAATTGAACATAAGTATCACCTAAGTAATTTCACTAACGGATAATTTCCTCAGAGATGAGGATGTGACTTGAGGCAATAGAAATGTGGTTCTACAGAAGGATGTTAGGGATATCAAGGACGAAAATTGTGATTATCAAGTAGGTTTTAAGGACGATCAGGAAAACTACAGTACAACAGGCTTTAGGAAAACTCGATTTCTAAACAGATATATATTGAGAAAGTGCAAATATAAAAGGTTAGAAGAGGTCGAAAATATAAAGTGGGTCACCATAAAGAAAGCTCTAATGAATTCCAAAGAAAAGCAAGACAAAGATTATGTATGGCAGATTAAAGTATCGAGCTGTTGAAAAAGGGACAGCAAACAATGCCAAGAAATGGCACAATATATGGGATCTTAAACGGCACTATTAAAAGAAATGCAATTAGGTGAAACAGGAATGGCTCGACGAGAAATATGCAGAAATAGATACAATACAGGACATAAACATAGCAGGCATGCATAAAATGATAAAAGAATTAACTGGACGAAAGACATGTTCCTCGACAAGATGCATGGAATCTAAAAAGGGAACACTCATAATAGAAAAAGAAGTAATACTTCAAAGATAGAACAAATGCATCAGAGAACTCTCCCACAGTAGGGAGAGATCTAGAATATATAAAATCATGAAAGTAAATAAAGATGAACGGAAAAAGGGCAGCAGGACTAGGTTGGATTATACTCGCTGATTTATCACTACTTCCACTGTAAGTGTTCCCTAGTCCCGCAAATTCAAACATTCACGGCAAGGACTCGTCATGACACTTAGATAGTAGTAAACCACCTACATTCTCTCCATATTCTATCAGTGAGAAGTAAGTTCCACTCGAACAGCTTCTTCCCGCGAACCACTGCTCTGTGGAACGGACCCCAAGAGGACGTTTCCCCGATCACTACACTCTTAACCTGTTCAAGGCTAGGGTTAACCGTTATCTTCCCCTCCTATCCGCACAAATTGCCTCCTAACATAGTCCTCTACCTTGAATAACTCCGGGCCTTGTACAGGGTGAAGCTTATTATAAACAAATACAGATGATGTCTGCCTAAGACGATTTCGGGATCGACAAGATTAATGAAATAATAAATGAATTATATGATAATGGTGAAACACCGGAAGACTTTAGTAGTTCCTTCATTGTATCAATGCCTTAGAAACCACTTGTAAATGAATGCAATCTCTATCGGACAGTTGGATTAATAAATCATTACATATGAATAGAGCTGGTAACAGAATCAAACCGGAAATAGGACTGTGTTCCAAGTACCGGAATGAGGAATGCTATATTTAAGATTAGTATGCTACCAGAGCGAATAATACAAGTGCAAATGACCTATCATTATACTTCATAGATTACAATGTACGATACAAAGATCTGTTTGAAATGCTAGGAAATCTTGATTCATTTGGGGAAAATATCAGTATTATTGGGAACATTCACTGAGAGCAAACAGCGTGCATGCCAGTATAAAACGAGTTGAGAAATATGTAAATATATACAGTCGTGAGACATGATACGTCTTCTCATCGGATTTATTCAATCTATACATCGAAGCGATACGCAGATAAGAAGAGTCTTACTATCGGCAAACACAGTCTTAATAACTTAAGATACGCAGACACTGTGTTGACAGCAGACTCAGAAAGGAAACACTAAGAAATCTTGCACAGCGTACTAAAGAAGGCAAAAAATGAGTAATTGACTGTATGAAGACAGAATATATGCTCTTCAGCGATAAAGAAAGCCACAGAAGGGAGATAGGAATCAGCGACGTAAAAATCAAACAATTGCAGGAGTTTAATTGTCTGGGTAGAGTCGTAAGAGCCGATTGAAAATGTGACAGAAATCCGAAGGCAAATTGGAATAGAGAAAATTGTATTTCAGAAACTAAACAAAATATTAAGACATGGACATTTAATGAGAAACAAAGAAAAGAATGTTGAAATACATTGAATTCTTTTAACGAATGAAAAGATTCGAAATTGACAACTTTTCCATTTCACTGAAACAGCCGTTAAACACTTCTTTCTTCCCGTTTTTTTTATTTCGTTCATTCATTTTCTCACTGAAACTAAGTAGGGTCTTTTCCCCTCTTTCCACGCAATCAATGCCGAATGGGGTTTTGGTAGGAGACGTTAAACACTTCTATCTTTCTTTTTTTCTTTCTTTCTTTCTTTCTTTCTTTCTTTATTTATTTATTTATTTATTTATTTCATTTTCTCACTGAAATAAAATAGTGTTTTCTCCTCTTTCCCGGCGATCAAAACGGAATAGTCCATTATTTATGAGGTATTAGCAGGCAACGTTAAACACTTCTATCTTCCCTTTTTTCTTTCTTTCCTTCTTTTTTCTTAAATTTTCTCACTGAAACCAAGTAGTGTTTCCCTCCTCTTTCTACACAATCAAAACCGAATAGACCATTTTTATGGAGTAATGGCATATGGCGTTAAACACTTCTATATTCCTTTTCTTTCTTTCTTTCTTTCTTTCTTTCTTTCTTTCTTTCTTTCTTTTTCTCACTGAAACCAAGTAGTACCTTTTCCCCTTTTTTCCAAAAAATCAAATTATTTATTAGGTATTGACAGGGCGTAAATGTCTTGCAGACTACCAAAGGAATGGACAAGCACAGTTATATGATAATAATAATAATAATTTACAGTTGAAATTGCCTTGATATAGACAATCCAGTTCTACGCTAATACTTTCTTCTCTCGCGCTTCTCGTTTAAAAAAGCACACCGTGTTAGCCCAAAATGCAAGTTCTGTGATAATTACCCAGAAACAATTAATCATCTTGTATCATGTTGCACGATATTGGCGTCCACTGAGTATAAAACCCGAATGACAGAGTTGGCCAATATCTGCACTGGAAAATCTGCAACTTCTACGGGAAGGAAACTGAAATAAATTGGTATGAACACCACCCAGACCCGGTTACGGAGATAGGAGCTGCAATAATTTTATGGGACTACACAATACACACAGCCAGAACAATCAAAGCTAACCGCCCAGACATTGTTATTAGAGACCGCAAACAAAAAAGTGCCTTCTTGCTGATATGGCAGTTCCTGCAGACTACAATGTATCTTTGAAGATCTTCAAAGAGCTATCAAAATACAAGGACCTTGAAATCTCAAAAATGTGGCACATGGTAATATCAACTATCCCTGTTGTAGTTGGAGCTCTCGGATTGGTTGGAAAAGATTCCAGTAGATTAATTGAAGGGATTCCTGGAAGCCCATGCCTTAAAGGAATACAAAAATTGTTCTCACGAGTACAGCCCACACCTCACGAAGAGCTTTATTTATGTAATTTTTTGTGCGTGCGTGCGTGCGTGCGTGCGTGCGTGCGTGATATGCCATTTATAACCTTAGGTCTCTGGGCGGGACCCGGAACAAAATGTGTACACACCAGAAATTAAAGGAAATAAAAAAATAATAATAAGGGATTTCTCTATGAAAAATGTGTGTGATCTTAGGTGTTTGACCCAGAAAGAAATGAGAATACACCAGAAGTCAAAGGAAATAATAATAATAATAATAATCAGAAGAAGAATATGACGATGATCTTAATGATATAAGGTTCATTTTTAGGTGACAGACAAGACAACAGAAATGCAGTGGTAACGTAAATGTCCGGCAGTCACATGATACACACTAACGCAATTTCAACGAAACCATCTTGCACAATGTTCCTGAAATTACTCACTGTAATCAACATATTTCACTTAGAATTATTTTAATCATGATTCATTTCGCTTGACGGCCGACCGATAATTCCTCGTAAGAAAAAGATCGCTGTTGGTCGTCTCACTTTGCAGAGGCATCGACAGAAGTGTTCAAAGATTCGTCGTTATTTAAAAACAAACAAACATGAAAACGAGAAAGAGAAAGGGACGATGTGTGAATGGCTTCAATCTAATCTCAACTGTAACGCCTGTCTAACTTCATTTATGGATGCAAAAATACATACGAAGCTGCATATCAGAGAAAGCCTATAGAGGCTTGCATTATGCTGAATATATATATATATATATATATATATATATATATATATATATATATATATATATATATATATATATATTGTCATCCACAGACAGAATGTTTCGCTGTATCACAGCTCATCAGTGTGGCTAGACATCCGTTTGCCTCTGGCTAGAATCGAAACGGGTGAATTCGCGTCAGTCGGAAATTTTACCCTGAAGCCGTTGGCTCACGGCAGAGAAGAAGGTGAATTTAAGCGTATTTATTTTTAGATAAACACACAGTGACTGAGAGACCTCGATTCGATTTACCGAAGAGTCTTGCATTATTAGCCGTAATAGTCACTGTTTACAAACCCACATCCTCCCCAGAGAGCTCAACCGAAATAAATTTTTCAGGAGCATATATATTGCATATATATATATATATATATATATATATATATATATATATATATATATTTGAATGTTTAGGTAGATTTGTATAACTCGATGGGCAAACGGTAAAAATCAGTGCATTTAGACTTACAAAGGTGCGGTCTGAATTTTGGTGAGGAGGTGTTATACATACAAATATTTAAGTAAATAATGTATAAACAATAAATATATTAAAATAATTATCGGACTCGGTCCATTTCATAATATATATATATATATATATATATATATATATATATATATATATATATATATATATATAAAGGGTCTTCCAATAACTTGGACCGATTTTAAAAGTGAATTATGTTTAAGCGTGTAATGATTCTTTTTCTTTTTCTTTCAGATTTGGCGGGCGATGTTATTTTTCACACATAACTGCCATGACTTAAAATGACATGATCCAATAGAGAAATAAATAAATTTTCACCAATAACACTGACTTATTTACTGCTGATTTTGATTCGTCTTAATGAAACAACCTCATATATAATCCGTATTAATGAAACACCCTTTATACATATGTAAATAGTATGATAAATCGGAAAAAAGTTTTTGTGATGCGTTTCATCCGTTAGGATTTCATCAGACTGGGCTTTGTTGATGTTGCCACGTCTACACATGCACACGAAACGAGAGACGCAGGTAGTCTCATTTTTTTTAATTGAAAGAATATTTTTTGATTCAATCTTGCTAAATTCATCATTATTCTTTGTCTGGTTTATTTTCTTTTTCACGCCATCACATTTTTCCCTAACTAACCCACACTGTGACAGAATAAAATCTACCAAGAATGGTGATATATTGTTAGAGGCTGGACGCATATTTACTGTGGCTGAACTAGCGATTAAGGCACTTTCCAGACATTTTCGTCTCAGGGAATTATTTTGTCTTTTAATTAAAGTAGCATTCCCTGTGTCAAAATTGTGGTCCGTTTTGTTACGATGAACATCCAATGCGTTTTGTGTATTGTTTTTGAAAAATGTCCCTTTTGTGTTCATATAGTCTTTTCTTTAAAATTCTTGAGGTTTGTCAAATATATTCATTGTGGCAATTCCTGAACTTGACAGAGTAAATTCCTTCTTTAAGTTTTGGTTTGTTGTTTTGTTTTTTATTGATTGTTTTAGATATAGTTGTGATAAATTTTTATGTTGAGTTTAGATCATTTTTTTTCGTTTGTAGTTGTGATAGAGCTAGTTCGTAGAAAAAGATATTTTTTGATTCGTTGGAATTGTCAGGAATGACAACTTTTCTATTTTGGAATATTTTATGAGCCTTTTGTTTTGGATTGTGTATGAAATACGGTATGTTGAATATATATATATATATATATATATATATATATATATATATATATATGCATTATTCTTGAATCCCATATATCTATAGTTACCTATATATATATATATATATATATATATATATATATATATATATATATATATATATATATTAACTGATTTAAAAATATGGTTCTATCGCTACACAGGAAATTCCATGTTTCAAAAGCAGAAAGTAAAAACTTCAAAATCAGTTATATAATTAAATTAAAGGCCCTGGTTCTGTTTCATTTTCAAGCGATTTTATTTTGAAATTTACTGAGTTTTTTAAGCACATACATTAATAATATTTGTTTCCAGGTATACGGAGAAATCCAATCATTTTGACAAGGTGCGGTATCGTGTTCATTTATAAATGAAATAAATATGAGTTACTTTTGAAAAGTGGTTAAGTCTAGGTAGGATAGGGGGTGCCTTTTTCAACGAATTATGACATCGGTTCAACGGATGTCGTCTACACTATTCGGACTATTGTCCTCATTTTTGTTGCCATATTTATCACAACGTTTCGGCAGTTGTACGCTCCGGCCTTCTTCAGGTGGTTGGAATGTCGAACTGAACCCTTTATTTCGCTCAATGGGGTACACTGTTCTAGTTCCACGTACCATGCCTAATGGATGTCAGTTATCAGTTATCTCATGTTAATTCCCCTCTCCAAGTTCTCCACCGCCTTAACGAGGTATTGAACTTACACACTTTGAGTTCTGTCACTGGATCTAACTAACGCCTTTATCCACGGTGCCATGTGTCCTCAAGGACACATGACACAGTGGTTGAAATTTTGGATAAATACCAAAGAAGTAACAGATTGGTTTACAGATATTAAAGATAAAACAAACTGTACATTAATGCAGTTTGATATTGAAAATTATTATCAATCAATATGAAAAGAACTGTTCATGAATGCGTTGGACTTTGCTACACAGTACGCAGATGTAACAGAGGAAGAAAGAAGCATTATTATAAATGCGAAATAATCGGTATAAATCGAAATAATCCGTACTGATACATAAAGGTGAGGAATGGATAAAAAAATCTTATTACCACTTTGACATCACATTGGGATCACTAGACTCAGCTGAGTCTTCTGACCTTATAGGTCGTTTTATATTATACAATCTCGCAGCGTATCGTGAGATTAATATAACTGACGTTGGATTATACAGAGACGATGGACTTATGGTTATAAAGAACTCTACTAACTTTAAAAACGATAAAATTAGAAAGATATTATATAGAGAATTTAAATGTCTGAACTTAAGGTAAGCACTAAATTTTAAAAAAGTGAACTTCCTTGATATAACATTAGATTTAATGAAAAACGTATACATACCTTATAAAAAAAAACAATACTAATCCTTAAATCTAATCATCTTCAATCTATAATTCAGCATTTACCTTCATCTATCGATAAAAGAATAAGAATTCAGCAAATGAGAATATTTTCTATGAACATATTAATTTCTATAATAAAGCTCTAAAAATAGTGGCTACAAAAACCTAAAACTAAGTTACATAAAAAATGAAAGCATAGGAAAAACAGAAGCAGAAAAATAATTAGGTATACACCCCCATACAACCAAATTGTAAAGAATAAATTAGCACAAAAATTCCTTGCATTAATCGTTAAATATTTTCCTAAAGATAGTAAACTAAGTACTATTTTCAATAAAAATACCCTAAAATTAAGTTACAGCTGTACTGAAAACTTAGAAAAATTATTAAGAAACATAATGCTAACATCTTGAATAAACACTTATACAAAGACCAAAGAAATTTAGACAGTATAAAAATAAAAAGAGATGACGACAAACAAAAATTATATAACTGCACAAATCCTCATAACTGTCATCTAAACAATAAATGTCGAACGGAATCATTAGTATACCAATGCAATATCTCATCTATTGCGGATCCAGACAACGTAAAAGTCTAGGATGCACAAGGCATGAGTTCAAAAAACATTCAATAAACATCAAAGTTCTTTTAACATAAATAAAGACTGGAATCAGATGTTCATATCGAGATACTTCTGGCACTTAAAAGAAACCAATAAAACACCTACAATAAAATGGAAATTAATAAGAAAACTAGAATATGTTAGTCATTAAAAGGACCCATGTCCTTTGTGTATACATGAGAAACTATATATGACTAGGTTTATAAAAAATAAAAATTTACTGAATCAAAAAAATGAAATCGTTTGGACCGATGTCATAATTCGTTGAAAAAGGCACTCCTACCCTACCTAAACTTAACCACTTTTCAAAAGTAACTCATATTTGATACAATAGTCGGCAGTATAAATGAACACGCTACCGCAACATGTCAAAATAATTAGATTTCTCCGTATCCTTGGAAACAAATATTATGAATGTATGTGCTTAAAAAAACTGAGTATATTTCAAAATAAGTTATTTCAAAAATCGCTTGAAAATGAAACGGAACTAGGGCCTGTAGTTTAATTATATAATTGAATTTGAAGTTTTTAGTTTCTGTTTTTGAAACATGATAGTTCCTCTGTAGCGATGGAACCATATTTTTAGATCAGTTAATTTATAATATTGCTGCTCTGTAAATTTGCATTGAGCACAAATTTGTAAAAATAAAAATATTAATAAGAACACCGAATATATCTTACTGTTCTTGCTTTTATTATAATACACACAGACACACACACACACACACACACACACACACATATATATATATATATATATATATATATATATATATATATATATACATATATATTACAACATATGAGAAATTGTATAAAAAACTAAATCAAAGCTCCTTGTCTGTCGTATTCAATGAAATATATATAAATTATATATATATATATATATATATATATATATATATATATATATATATATATATATATATATATATGATCTATAAATGATTATCTAAATGTTTATATATTAATAAGAGTTTTGAAAGAAAAGATGTATGACAAATTGTAAAACGGTTTGTGACGTTTCATCCGTTAAGACTTCATCGGACTGGGCTGGTTTTGTTTACACTGATGCGACTACACCTGCGCACGAACAAAAAATGCTTGGAATTTCAATATTTAGAAATTTTATTCCAATCTGTTACCTCCCTCCACAGATTCCCTAAAAAAATCAGCATACCATGATGAAAAAATGTCACAAAGTTAATGAAAGCAATATATATCAATCTAACCCTGTCCTTATCTATCTATCTATCTATCTATCTATCTATCTATCTATCTATCTATCTATCTCAGCCTGTTTCTATCTATTTATCTATCTATCCAGAATGTTAAACAGACTGTTATTTGTTTGTAAAGAGTCACCTCAATCAGTTCATGATGATCCAACATTATACGATGAAATTTTCAGCTCAAAATATCTGTATCGGGATACGGATTTCTTGACTCACTCTCTTATTTCAAAGACCTACCTCCTAAGCTGCTATTCTTCGTTATTCAGAAAATGTTGCTTATTTTAAAATTCGATAGGCGACAAACATTCAACATTTTAATGAAATTATAATAGATTTTCATCGATAAATATTATTTTGACAGATCGATTCATCATTTTAGTTGTAAGCTGATGGCTTTCATTTCGGGCAGAGATTCAAACAGTTGCTTGTCATCTAATGCCTGCTGAGATCACTTCCGCTTCCTCTCTAGGTGTATGTGTGTGCGTGTGTATGTGTGTTGCGTGCTTGTGTGCGCAGTGGTGAGTGAGAGAGGGAGAGTGATTCAAACATCAATTGCGAGCTAATAAGATTAATAAGCATTAAAAATAGATAAGCGAGAGGTAAAGAAGAATACATAGGGATAGAAAGCAAACAAGAAAGAGAAAACGAAAGAGAGAGGGCTAAGTATCTCTAGAGGGAGGTGGAGAATGCGGAGGGCGAAATGAAATATTGAAGACACGGAGGTATTGTGATAACAGAGAAAGATCGTCAAAGCAGAATGTGTTGATTTTAAAAACTTTGGAGGTCTTGCCCCTCTCTCTCGCTATCTCTCTCTCACACACATACACAGATATACACACATTTTCTCTCTCTTATTTTCAACTTCTTTGTATTTCTCTTTTTTGTCACTTTTTCACTCTCACTCAGACTCTCTCTTCATTTCTCTTTCTCTTTTGTTTCTCACTTTTCTTCTCTCTTTTTTTCATCTCTTTTTTTTTTGGTCTCTGCTTCTCTTTTTCTTTGTCTTTCACTATTCTCTCTCTCTCTTTTTCTCCCTCTATCTTTCACCGTTTCTCTTTCTCTCCCTCTATCTTTCGCCGTTTCTCTTTCTCTTTGCCTCTTCCATTGTTATTTTTCTTTCTTTGTTTCTTTTTCTTTCTCAGTATTTCTTTATTTTTCTTTCTTGCTCTCTCTATATTTCTCTTTCTGATCAAGGCTTATGGCCACATCACGTTGAAACATTGGTTTCCGGATGATCAACGAAGTTAAGCAATATCGTCTGGTCAGTATCTAGATGGGTGACTATTTGGGAATACAAGGTGCCGCAAGCTTGGAAGTGCGGTTGGTGTAATGGATAATGGCTCGGAATTGTTAATCGGGCAGCCGAGTTCCATTTGGGTTCGTTATACTTAGTTACACACAAATACCCTTGACAAAGGCATGAATCCATCTTTTCTACGCCCCAGCTATTGGTTAATTATTTTGTGAGATAATAAGAATTTAATGATACAAGTATCATTAAATTCTTATTATCTCACAAAATACAAAATTCTTACAATCTAAAATATTTTCTAGCTTTAAATAACCTGTAAAAACTGTAGAAAGCAAATCAGTCAATCAACTAAATAGTGATTAGCTACACAGCTATGTCTTTTATACATTTATCTACATTCAATGATACAAACTACCGTAATCACAAAAGAGATCAGTTTATATATTGATTGTAATATAGAATTGATCTCCCACTTAATATCCACATCATGATTTCTTGTTTGTTTATCAAATGCTAATTAGGCATGAATCCAGTTGTTCTCCCCTCAGCTATGGGTTAATTATTAAGAATTTTATCAATAAATCATTATCATCTCCCCCCACCCAAAAAAGAAATTCTTACAAGCTAAAAATATGTTCTAGCTTTAAATATCCTGCAAATGGTTGATAATCTGTAGAAAACGAATCAATCAAACAATCTTTCTAACCAATTCATCTTATTTTTCTCTTGCACTATCATTCCTGATGAGGGTGGAGATGGTAACATTAGAGTCGACAAACTTCTTTTTACAATCAGAAAAAAAGACAGCTGGATTTCCTTAAACACATAACATTGGAAAGAAGGCCTGAAGAATTGAACACCCACAAAGCAAGAGAAATAGAGAGAAACAGCGGATAAATGGATGACAGGACAAAAACAAAGAGAGATGATAAAGTGGCAAAGTTATTTAGAGCAACGAAAGACAGGAAGATGTGGAAAGCCATAAACAGACAGAGCATACAAAAGAAAGTAAGGCTTCTACTCTCGTAGTTCTCTCTTTTGCTTATTTTATTTTATTTTTTATTAATGTTGTCATTGCATCAACAGGTTATTTTCCGTTTGTATTCAGTTTTCTAGTTTGAATCTTTCAAATCTGTAATAATTTTATTTGTTACGACTACAAACAGGAATATTTCATATTTTTCTTCTAATTAATCAACTAATTGTAAATCATAATTTTGCAGGACCTTTTAAATTTCTCCCCACAGACATTTTTCTCCCTTTTTCTACGTTTGTATATTTGTTTTGCAAACAACTGCTTTCCATCTTTATCTAATCTTTATTTTCTCTCTTTTTTCTCCTCCTCTTTAAAATGTTATCCGTTTCCATTTTAATCATATATATATATATATATATATATATATATATATATATATATATATATATATATATATATATATATATATATATATATATATAATCATCAAACAGTTTCTACTGAGGTGTTCATGAAGAGTCACTTCCGCTTACATTGAACTCATTTTATCTGCGTTTATTGGCAATATCCCGAAAGGCCAAGAGACAGGAAGTGCTAGCTATGGACGGTTGCAACAAGAATAACAGGATCAGTGTGGTTGCAAAAGAGAGCAAAATATGATTTGATTTATAATCTGGACCAATTCTTGGTCTATTGCTTTGGTTATTTTTTTATTTATAATTTTTTATCAGGTATTAAAACATGGAGGTCATGTCGTATGCTAGAGGAAATATCAATGTTGAGTCAGATTTTATGAATCTGTGTGACCTTTAGATGTTTCATGAACATACATCATTATCTTTTAATAAATAGTTTTTCGTATACTTTCTTTTTATCCTTCATACCAACACAAACCTTTTGATTAAAAACTGAACACGGGAACATCACATGATGTTCAAACAAAAATGGCTCAATTTATGCGAGATTCTTTTACATGTTTGCATACCGTTAAACTCCTATTGACCAATCAATGTCCGTTGGTTAAATGCGCGTCTGTTTGACCACAGAAAATTAAAAGAAAATAAAAAGGCTAAGAAGAAATTTCCCAAGCGAATAGTTCCTATTTTAATGCACTTTTATTAGTATTTATATTTATAGATATGTCTGCATCCAAATCCATGGATTCCATTGTGAAATAAAACTGAAAAGTTACGAACGTTTCTTACTGTTATAAAGAAAACTTGTCGAAAACTTAATATATTCCCGCTTCGGAAATAATGCCAAAATGCTTGTTCACATTAGAAAGTACATATATAGACATATATAACAACAGTTAACCGTGCTAATACCGCATCAAAGAAAATGCATTTTATTAATAAGCATTGATTGGTACGGAAGACAGACACAAATATGGGTCACTCAGTAATAACAGTGACATCTGGTAAGTTAAACATTGTTAAGTGATATCTCGGAGTAACTTTTCGCATTTGAATGGCGAAGAAACTTGAAAAATGCGGAAGGAAATCTTTGGATAATTAACTATCATACATTTCCTTCATTAAGACCAGAGTTTCTCTTGATTTGGAATTTACTAACGTCTAGATTAAGTTACAAAGGTCACACAGTGAGGAACAAATTTATTTTTAAGATAAAAGGTTGATCAAACTCGCAAGCTATGATCCCATGTAGCAGTAAACAAGTTTATTAGCCTTAGCTTAGTTCAACTCTACAAACCTGGTGTACAAGATGATGTCGTACTTGTTCTCAATAGCAATGATTAATCTGACCACATTGTAAATCATTACAATACCCCGAAACGTCCAACATTTAATAAGATAAGTTTGGCACAAGATTACAAGTATGAAGCACCAAATGTAGTACAAGTTTACTACTTATTAGCAATTTAACCTTTACTCTGCGACAAGGTGTCCTAAAATTATTTTCTATGCTTAGCTTAGTTTGGCACATTGACAAAAATGAAAGGTACCTATGATTAGACCTAAATAATGATTCAGTAGTAATGCTCAAAGTTAACATAAGCTTACATCGAAATGAACTAAAATAATTTGCTAAATTTAGCTCAGTTTGGAAGACGGAAGCAACTATGTGTAACCCAATGAGGATTGAAGTCATTAATCATAACTAACGGTCACCCAGACTAGTTGGCTAGACATTACGCCTCTCTGAAGTGATCTAAAATTATTTACTAAGCTTATCAGTGTTTGGTTTAAGGATACACGCATGAGGCACCCAGTGAGAATCTCACTACTTAGTCGTAATGGTCAACCAGATTAGTTTGGTAAGTACGGCATTTTGGGAGCCTGGTATTGCACTCAGTTTGAAAGCTGGAGTTTGACACGATTGATAAATAGACAAAATCTTTTGTCAAATCGTTACCTTTTTTTAGGAAACGAGTTTAAAGATTAAGTTTAGATTCAAAATCGTAGCGTTGAAATTTCATTCCAGTGATTAGTGAAAGCCGTATAACACGGCCATATACGATTTATAGTTTAAAGCAATATTTATGGTTTTATATACACTTTTATCTATTTTTTGTTTTTATTCATTATGATCTAATACATATTATTCATTGAGTAGCATTTTTTGTAAAGTTTGACAATTTTTTACACAGTTTTTACTTATCGAAGAGAGTAAAAAAATGCATATTTTGCTCTGTGGTGATTAATTAACATTCTGGTTTGGATTTTATTTTCCATTCAATGCATCTAATACAAGATATCAAATTTATTTGGATTTATTCTTTAAATAATAAAATTTTGCAGTCAGTTTTTAAGTAAAAAACCTGTGAAAATTAGGTATTTTTGTACATTCAGACATTTCAGACGATCTTTAAAACTAAATGCTAAAAGTTTGTTAAAAGCTATGAATATGATTTTGGTTTCACTACTAATCACATCTAACCCTAGCTTTCACACCGAATGAAATTTTGATTCTTCTAAAAAAAGGTGGCAAATCAACCTCTGGCCAATTGCTTGCGAGGTCCTTGTTATTGTTTATTAAATTTAATTTTAATAAAATTTCGCAAATATTGGTTTAGTATAATTTCCCCTTGAAGTAAGTGAAGGTGTTATTTTATGGCACAGTGATTTAGCAATAATGTTCTTGTTCCATGCATCTTGCCCATATACTTCATTAAATTTTAAATTTTATAAGGCTGTAACATTTAAGAGGACGGAGACCACATAGCAACACAGCACTCTTTTCTGTTTCTAACGAACTTTTTCCCTTTCTCAACACCTTACTTAAATTTTCTTAAAATCTTTCTCATTATATGTCCAAGTAATTCCACCTTCCTTTTCCTGATTCTGACTAGAAGTGTTCTTTCAGTTACCATTTTCTTTAAGACTTCCTTCTTTCGTTAGTTCAATGCTTGTTTGCTTCTCGCTTTCTCATTTTCCATCCTCTGATAAAACGCTTCCCAGATATTTGAACTTTTGCACCAGATTGATGTTTATATCTTCAATTCGTAGAGCGCTTCGATGCGTTGTAACGCTTAGTAAGCTTGTCTCGCTAGATCAATTATGACTGCGTGGTGAGTTAATTCCTCAATTGTTGCTCCTTACTTTCAACCTTGTGCCACAGATACGCTTAGTAAATCGCTATACATCTTTCTGACTAAATCTTTTTGTTCCTCAGCACTTTGCTTAGTTTTTGGAAGGCATCTTTCGCGCATCCAATGCGTGTCCATATCTCGGTGTAACATTTTCCATCTGTTAATACGCATCCCCGATATTGGAACTTCGTGACTAGCATCTCGGGCTTTTTCATTTGCTGATAGCCGTACTTACTGTCTTCTTGAAATTGATGTTTAGTCCTTTTTTCACATTTTTTTGTACCATCCTGTCTAGGAAGTCCTGTAGTTTCCTTTCCGAGTCGGCCATCAACACAGTGTCATTTGCGTATCTTATATTGTTAAGATCACGCCCAATAAATCCTATTAGGATCTCTAGTTCTTTTCGGATAGCATTGATGTAGAGGTTGAGTAAATCTGAGGAGAAGGTTACATCCTTGACTTATGCCCCTTACTATATATTTTTGTAGCTACGCAATTCATTTTCTATCCGTATACAGAAGGTTTGATCACAGTATAATCTCTGGATTATTCTAACATCTTTTCCAAATAGATTGAGCTTTCTCAACAGTTTAAATAGATCCTTGTGTTGTACGTTGTCAAATTCTTTTGCTTAATCTATAAAACATAATTGTATATCCTTCTGCATTTGTATTGATCTTCTTGATATCATTCTAATCATGAATATCGTATTTCTTGTTCCAACCATAAACAGAAATTTAGTAAAAATGTTCCCATCAATACTGGAAAGAGCGATAACAATGGACCTGAGATACTGATTTTCCTGAAAGATTGATTTAATAGGAAGATTTTATAAATTTCAACTAACCATAGCGCTGGCTGCTCGGCCAATAAATTCCCGGATGTTTCCTTATACGGAAACGGGTAATATAACTATTACCATTACAGTCAACATACTATCTTACTAAAAATTACCAAACACCAAGATTTCCAATATTTAATAAACTTAGTATGGCATAAGACCAAACCTGGGGGAAATCCAATAAGGATTGAACTCACTACTCATTAATGGTCTACTAGGATTCGTTAAACATTAACCCATACAGATGATCCCTAAAAGTACACTGGACAACAAAAAAAGATTATTTTTTTAAGTTGTCTATATTTTTTGTAATAATTTAGGACAATTTTTCACCACTGAAGCCGAAAATGACACCCGTTCTCTCGATCAGGTCATGTTTTCATTGTTCAAAATTCAGGGCTTGAAATTCCGTATATTCGAACGCTTAGAATAATCAACAGAAGAGGTGTCTCTTTAAAGTACAGCAGTAATCAGCCAATATGACTGCATCCTAGCATCTCTGATACCTGATCTCCATCTCTTTCATGTCCTGATATTCGTCACTCATTGATCCCAGATTCTCTGGAAACCGATGCATATGTGAGAATAAGTAATGCATTTTGATGCTCATGTTGCATCCCAGGTTTCTGAAAGCAGTCAGCATATTGATGACAAGTTCTGCATAGTTCCTGGCCTTGTTCTTGCCAAGGAAGTTAATCATGAACAGAGCAAAATGCTTTGATGCTTCCTATTCCACTTCCTACATTGAGTTTTCAAACTCTCTGATGAGCTGACGGATTTTAGGACCATCTAAGATGCAAGCTTTCAACTTCTCCATGTCAATCCTGGAAAATCCTGGCACAAGTAAGTGAAGCAGCTACCATCCTTGTCCAGAGCGTTGGTGAATTGCTTGATCAAGCCAAGTTTGATGTGCAGCAGTGGGAAAAAGTACCCAGTCTTTGTCCACCAGAGGCTTATTGATGACATTCGTTGCTCTGCAAGGCATTAATCCCTCATGAACAGGCCAGCACTCTTTCGTATAATAGTGAGCAGTTTCCCTACTATCCCACATACACAGAAAGCATAGGCACTTGATGAACTCGAACAGTTGTCCCAACAAAATGTTCATCATTTTCAGGTTAACACAAATAAACCATTCATGCTGATTATAATAAATTTTCTCCAGCACATACTTTACTGCTTCATATTTCTCATTCAGTGTAGTTCGGTGAGTGAGAGGTGTAGAGGCAAACTGGTTGCCTTTGTGCAGTAGAATACTTTTCAATGATCGCTTCGCTGCTCTCACTGAACCGCGTCTCCAATCTTTGCTTTCCTAGTGTGGCACTCCGATTTTGTGCAGAAGCTGTCCAGAGAAAAACACTGGCAATGTTGATGCCTGAGATGAAGTAGAACACGTGATGCAAACACTGTCAGAGAGGAGGGTTTTTTTGCCTTCAATCTGGATGCCAACAGTTCGCCAGTGGACTTTGATAAGATAAGGTCGCGAACTAGGTCATTTAGTTCCCTTTGGAAAAAAGGATCTGGGGCATCATCGTCAAAAAACACTTCTCCTCCTCCTCCTCCTTCTTCTTCTTCTTCTTCTTCTTCTTCTTCTTCTTCTTCTTCTTCTTCTTCTTCTTCTTCTTCCCACCACCATAACCACCACCACCACCACTGCTACTACGTCTTTGTATTCTATGGTTTTGTATTGTACAGTTTAATTAGTGTGTTTTGGGATGTATGCACTTTATTGCGTGTTATTAGTGTATATTTTGGAGACGTTTTCAATGTTTATGAAGCTATTTTTGACTGAAAATGCTTCTGATGGGTTAAAATAAATAATCTTATATTTGACATGATAATTAGTTTTATTGTGTGAAAATGTTACATATTTAGATATTTTAATGGACAGGGAAACGTAAACAAAAACCTAAAAAATAGCATGTGACCATTACTCAAAAAGTTGACCTGATTGATTAAAACCAATGTGATTTTTGGATTCAGCGCATCAAAACACCCCCCACACACACACATACACACACACACACACACACACACACACACACACACACACACACACACACACACATATATATATATATATATATATATATATATATATATATATATATATATATATATATATATATATATTCACACCAACACCCCAAAAACCAAATGTAGCAGAAATGAAGGATGATGTTTCAGAATTCTGTAGAAGACTCAGGCTAGCAGAACAATTCTTTGAAGAACACAATGATAAATCGCTAGTAAAAAAAAAACAAGAAAGATTATCAACCCACAAAAGTTAAAAATGCAGCCCTTGATGAATCTTTAATTACATCTCTAACTTCCTATTTGACAAACTGTAAATGCCACTAACAAATTCCAACTTCACCAGATAACAATGGAACCAACTAAACGAACTAAAATTGACAAAAATATTGTTACAAAAGAAGCGGACAAATGGGGCGCAGTTGTTATTATGGATACAGAATAGTATACAAGCATCATATAAAATATGAAGAAGCCAGAGAATACCAACTTCACAAACCGAGACTGTTTTGCTTTCACGGAACATGCCTGCCTTACAAACTTTAGATATAAAACAAGCATTTTTATGGATTACCTAAAATACACAAAAGTAAGCTCATTAACGAAACATGCAATACTACAAAAACTGATTGTGTGAATATACCCGCGCCAACCGACCTAAAACTAAGGCCTATAATAGGACGGCCCAATTTGCAAGACACACCGTCTAAGCAATTTTCTAGACATCCTATTGAAACCTCATATCAAACACGTTCGGAGTTTCACTCGAGATGATCTAGATTTTCTGAATCATCTTCCCAATGAGATAAACCATAATACTTGTATGGTCTCAATGGATGTTGTGAACTTATATAGCAACATCCCACATCACTACGGAATTGAGGCCATTAAATACTGGCTAGAAACATTTCCCTATGAGCTACCAAATCGTGTCAGAGGAAATTTTATCATAGAAAGCCTAGAATTCATTAAAAAAATTATTATTTCATGTTCAACGAAACACCCCACCGGCAAAAATCAGGAACAGCCATGGAGACAAAGGTTGCACCAACATATGCCAAAGTAATCATGGGATACCATGTACTAAAAATCTATGACAGAACCTCGGAAATTTATAGGAATGACTTCAGTTGCAACATAAAACAAAACTGGAAAAGATATATTGATGACTATCTTATTCTGTGGAATGAAAGTCTGGATAAACTAAAGACATTCCAAACATGCATTAATAATATAAATCCTAGCATCCAATTCACAATGGCAACAAAAGAATCCCATTTTAGACATATTAATAAGAAAAACAAACACTAAACTAGAAACCGACATATACTTTAAACCAACTGACTCTCGACAATATCTCCTTTTTACATCGTCTCACCCGAAACACACTCAACCTAGCCAAGCAGATATGTCTCAAACACAATCACAAGAGACCACTGGCTAGAATAGATGAAAAAAATACTCACCAATAGAAAATAACCCCTAAATTTGATTGACAATATTATTGAAAAAATAAAACAAATTAACATCCATAAACCACGAGAAACAAAAGGAAAAAAGTCATCCCTTATATCTCAACTTTCAACCCAAAGAACACAGAAATCAACACACATTCAAGTAAATCTACCAATCCTACTAAAGAACAAAAATGAAAAGCCTATATCTAATCATAAAAAAACCACAACCTAAATCACTAAAAAAGATACTGACCGGTGCAAGACTGCAGAACACAATTAAAGACCCGAAGGTGACAAAATGCAACCGACCACTTTGCAGGGCTATGCAACTACCTATTAGAGGGCCATGAATTTCAGTTCAAAGACGGATCAAAATTAAAAATTAAAAATGATTTCTCGTGCGACTCAGAGAATATACATAATGTTGTGGTAGGATCCACCTAATCTGCATAGGTGACTACCAACTATATAAATGTGGTTGGTACCGGAAGACGAGGAGGAGGAATCACGAGATCCAACTAGAGACTCTGATCGACTGCGACTAGTCAACACATTCTCCAGGAACGTCTTCCCAGAAATATACAGAAATACTATATGTACTTATTGTGTACACTTTCTTGTTATAATACATTCTTGTTCTAAGTACATTTTGTGTTGCATTATTATTCCATGCATTAAGCGAGATTCCACAATGAGTCAAGACTCAACAATGGCGACGAAGTAGAACGAACCATACGCCAAGTTTCAACAATGGCGACGAAGTAGAACGAACCATACGCCAAGTTTCAACAATGGCCACGAAGTAGAACGAACCATACGCCAAGTTTCAACAATGGCAAAGAAGTAGAACGAACCATACGGAAAGAAGAAAGAATTAATAGTGAGAGTTTTCAACAATTGGGACAAGTCATTGAAGAACCCAGGCTGAAAAAAAACAAACTATTAATTCAAAGTCCAACGTTAACATAACGACGAAGGATTCTGAACTTCTGGATATGTAAAACTCGTTAAAAGACGACTAAGCATAATGGAACGTTCACTCAGAAAAATTGAAAGGTGTCGTAATCCAATAACGGTAATTTTAAATTAAAAAATTATCTACAACGAGACACCCTCTAAAAAGAAAAATTGGCCGACTACAAAAACATGCATGGATTAAAAGGAGCACAAATACACCGTGTCGACTTTGAAAGGTAACAAACTTTAAAAAATTATTTTTTTTAAATTATTTGTTCAACAATATAGTGACGAATTACCTCTGATAAGAAAATCAGACGTTGTCATTGAAATACGCGAACAGAAGTCGAAAACGAAAAAAAAAAGTCCGACGCTCTCTGTTCACGAAAAAAAAATACCAAAGTTGATTAGCACGGGCGTGAATGTAAAAGCAAGACATAAAATATAAAAGTCGTACGTTGTTTCGATTTTTTGGGGTCAGCTTATATGATATTCGTGGATACACAAATTAAAAGTATATTCCTTGTTGCATGAACACTATCAGCTAAAGATGGATGAACTATCCAAAGTCATATCTAAATTATTCAAATCCCAACAGATAGCACAGCAAAAATATCAAGAACAACAGATAGCACAGCAAAAATATCAAGAAAAAATATGGCAAGAACAACTGATGGCGATGCAAAAATATCAAGAACGTCAAGAGGAAAGACTTTTGGAAATTCAAAAGTTAACACTGGAGAAATTAAACAACTATCAGGCAAATGAGGGAAATTCTTCATATTCTAATAACACCATATTTAATTCGCTGGAAATTTTCAACTATGTGCCAGACGAAGAAAAAACGTTTGAAGCGTACTTTAAACGATATGAAGATATTTTCTACACAGACTGTGAAAACTGGTCGAATTCAAGAAAAGTCAGTCTATTACTAAGAAAGCTAGGTACAGCAGAACATAGCAAATTTGTAGATTTTATTCTACCGAGAAAAACAACTGAATTGGAATTCTCGGAAACAGTGTAATTGCTAAAAGACCTGTTTGGAGCAAATATGTCGCTTTGGCATAAGTGATGGTTATGCATGAATGTCTCTAAATCCGACGATCAGGATTACTTAACATATGCATCTATAGTGAATAGACATTGTGACAATTTCAGATTGGCAGAGATTACGGTTGAAGAATTCAAGTGCTTAATTTTTGCTCAAGGACTGGTATCCAGTAAGAGTGCCGAAATAAGACGTAGAGTTTTGTCTAAACTCGAATCTGAACAAGGCCTTACCCTGCAAAAGTTAGCAGAGGAGTGTCAACGGGCCGTAAAGTTAAAGAAAGAGTCGCAAAAAATCGAAGAAGCTGGTATTGCTTATATTAAAAAAATAAAAAAGCAGTCAAAGTACCCATTAGAGAAAAATTGGAGAAAAAATTCGGCGTATTTTAATAATAGACAAGAAAAATAAAATAAAAAGGTCCCACCATATAATTGCAGACGCTGTAACGAAAGACATTGGGAGGTAAATTGCCCATATGGAAATAAGAAATGTTTCGTGTGCCAAAAGAATGGTCACAAAGGATCGTGTTGTAAAACGAAAAAATTCAAGAGCCGAATTAGACAAACAAATTCGAATATCAAATCAGATAGAGATTTGAGGAAATATGTGACGACTGAAATATTCAAAAAGAATATCAAATTTCAACTCGATTCGGGGTCAGATTTAACAATAATGAACGATAAAACATGGAAAATTTTAAAAAGGCCTACAATAATGAAGTCAACGACACTCGCTCGAACGGTAACTGGAAAGCAAATTAACTTCGAAGGCGAGGTTGTACTTCCAATGAAATTGAATGGGATCGTTAAAAAAATAAACGTTTTCATTCTGAAAAATGGAGAAAACTTGTTGGGTACAGATTTTATTGAAACATTCGAATTGTGGGATAAACCGTTAAACTCATTCTGCAGAAAAGTAGAAAGTAATACGCAAACAAGACAGGACATTAAAGAGGAATTAAAGAAAAGGTTTCCGGAAACCTTTGCACCTGGTCTTGGAAGATGTAACAAATTTGAAGCTAAATTTGAATTAAAAGAAAATACTATGCCTATATTTAAAAAGAAACGTAACGTGCCTTTCGCAAGTGTAGAGAAAGTAGTAGTACCAAAAAAGTTGCAGAAAAGAATCCTACGGGACTTTCATATGGGTCACCCGGGGATTAATAGAACAAAAAGCTTAATGCGAAGCTTTGTATATTGGAAAGGAATGGATGTGGATATCGAAAACATGGTTCATCGATGTAAAGGGTGTGCGTTAGCAGCTAAGGCACCACCTATAGTACACAAACCATGGCCAAAGACGGATCATCCGTGGGAAAGATTACACATTGATTTCGCTGGTCCAGTAGAAGATTATTACTACGTAATAGTGGTAGATAGCTTTACAAAATGGCCGGAAGTACTACGCTGCAAAAAGCCTACGTCCAATACCACAACAACTTTTTTGCATGAACTATTTGCACGGTTCGGTGTGCCAGAGTGTATTGTGAGTGACAATGGTACACAATTCACTTCTGACGATTTTAAGGAATTTTGTGAGTTATATCAAATTAACAACATAACGACGCCGCCGTATCATCCGAGATCCAATGGACTCGCAGAAAGATTTGTAGATACGTTAAAGCGCCCTCTGAAGAAAGCCTCAGGAGTTCCAACGGAAAAGGCGCTTCAGCAATTCCTACAAGTATACAGAATCACGCCTAACCAGAGAACACCATCAAACATGGCACCAGCTGAACTAATGTTCGCTAGGAAAGATAAGTCAGTGTTTGACAAGCTTTTGCCAGGAAGAAATAGAATAAAGAACACTATGTATACAGCTAGAAAAAGATACACCCCCGGAGAGAAGGTCTTTTTCAAGTGCTATAGAAACAACATTGAGTTCTGGGAGCGAGGCATAGTGGATAAGAGAATCGGTGACCTGATTTACATAATAAAAGGGCCGAAGAATACTCATAAGAGGCACCAGAACCAACTCAAAAAATGCTACGTGCTAGAGCATGAAGAGAGTATACCGGATGAGGAGGAAGATCCCATTGATGTAATGTATGATACTTTTCAAGTAGAACCTCCGCAGAGTGCTCCTGAACCGAGAAGATCCGGTAGGAAACGAAAGTTCCCGGACCCATTGGACGTGAATCCAAAACGAAAAAGATATTGAAAAAAAAACAGATATACATATGAACTATGCAAAGGGGATCTACAAAGAAATAACCATAATCATCATCCCATATAGAAGCCAGTTTGAAATCCAAAAGGATTCCAAGGCTTGGGAGGGGGGTGTTGTGGTAGTATCCACCTAATCTGCATAGGTGACTACCAACTATATAAATGTGGTTGGTACCGGAAGACGAGGAGGAGGAATCACGAGATCCAACTAGAGACTCTGATCGACTGCGACTAGTCAACACATTCTCCAGGAACGTCTTCCCAGAAATATACAGAAATACTATATGTACTTATTGTGTACACTTTCTTGTTATAATACATTCTTGTTCTAAGTACATTTTGTGTTGCATTATTATTCCATGCATTAGGCGAGATTCCACAATGAGTCAAGACTCAACACATAATTACATACAAATGTTGCCACGAGCATTATACTGGCCAAACTATTTTTTTGGCTATTGTTATATCTTGTATTTTTTTATCTTTGTATATCTGTCGGTCTGGAATATCTTGATTCCATTTCATAAGATGTAGTCGGTCTGATGAGATGAATATGTTTATATTCATCGAAATAAATTTATTACTGACTATAGATTTATAAGTTTTTTTCCCTAATTTTTCTTATAGTTTGCTCTGTAACATACATTGAGCTTTCATATGGACTGGAAAGTCTTCTTTGGAATAAACCCTACCAATTGCAATTTGATAATTAATATATATATAAGGAATATCACTCCAGAACAGCTAGCCTTTATAGTCTATCAAACACACTCAAACCAAACATCCGACTTATCACATCTGTTATTGGAAGTGCTTACCACAGACTAGCTAAAACTATAACAAAATTTAAGCACCACTTATTGGAAAAATTAGTTCTTCACATATAAAAAATTCCGGCGATTTTGCCGAAAGACATACATATAGCGAGGAAAACACCAGGTACGGGCTTTTAGCGTCTTCATTCATCGGCCGAAAGTTTGCAGTTAAAATTTATTTTCAAAATAAATTCAAACATTGAGGGATTAAACAGGGATTTGGGTTTACACAGAGAGCATAATTTCCAGAGTAAGAGCCCTAACCAACTAACATTCCTCAGAAGAGTAAGTCCTACTTCTTTGTTTATTCCTAGTATTGTTGAAAAAGAACACAGGCGTGTTCGAAAATCCCGACATTAAAATGTCAAAAGTTTAATATATAATAATTATCAATTTTATTAACAATATTGGTTGGCTTTTTATTTTTTAAATTTTGTTAACCGGCCTATTATATATATATATATATATATATATATATATATATATATATATATATATATATATATATATATATATATATATATATATATGGGCAACAACCTTTTAAACATCTTTCGTTAAATATGACAGACAAGAAAAGTTTTAATTAATTTTTCTATTTAGTTTTTCCAACATTCTTACATTTTTTATTTTCCCGTTTGGTGGGAGTAATAGCTCACTATAAGAGAGGCCCTGTATATGAAACATCTCTCTCCCACTATCAACCTGACTTTAACTGTGAGAATGAAATGTTGAAATTTTATTTAAAAATAAAAAACGCTCACTCGAATTCCAGCTGTGCTCACAGCGCGAAGGCTCGGAATAAATGCTCCTACTAGTATGTAAAACAACTCAAAAATAAAATACATCTTAAACAGTCAAAGTATGAAGAGAAATTAAGAACACCTAAAACAAACCCTGTTGTAAATCGCTAAAGAAGTGGTCGAAATCGCTTTGGACAATTGTCATTATGGACAAGTTCTGATCCGAAGTGGAAGTTAGTTGGAATAAAGAAACGGATTTGACATTGGTTTGGAGAAATGACCAAATATTTATTTTTATTTACAAGATATGAAAATGCCATAGGTAAGTCGGTAAGTGCAGCGTTCAAATGTACGGTGTACGAGGTGTAAAATGAGAGAGGGAAAAAGTAGTATGCTTAATCTGGCTGACTACTTGTTGGCTATCGGTTTGGGCTTGTCGCGTTGATAATGGAATCCGTTCTCTTTCTGTGTTTACAGATCGTTTTCACAGCCTAATGGTCGGATGGGCTCCGGGTAGTCTCTGTGGTTAGCGTAGAAATATAAAGTCTCTCTCTCTCTCTCTCCCTGTTCTCTCTGTCTCCCGTCCGTCTTCTCTTATAGCACCGACGTAGTTGTAGCAAAGGAGAGTCGCGTTGATAATTGCCACAACTCTGTTATATTTGTGTTTGTTTAAAATGTGTGTGTGTGTGTGTGTGTGTGTGTGTGTGTGTGTGTGTGTGTGTGGATATAAACTAAATAATTAGACATTAGAAACTGTATATACGCGCGTTAGCGTGCATACACAGGTAAGCGAATAAATATTTACTTAATTTAATATAAGGTGTAAACAAAATAGTGCTCAATGTATTTAGACAGAGCTAAGAAGTATATATTAATAAATATACACATACCTACGTTCGTAGTGGAAGTTTCTTGGTTTTACCTACTCATCAGGCACGAACTATTACGGTTGTGCTTTTTCTCATGAGAGAAACGCTGAACTGAACGCAGATTCAAAGCTCAAAGTTAATATAAACTTAATATATATTAGTGGGCTGTAAATACATATATCGTATTTGAAGGCATAAAATGTGTTTAGCCTCTTTAATCATGTACGATATTTAAAGCAATTTATCAGCATTACAGAAGTACTTTAGCTATTGTTGTATATAAACAAGCAAATTAGCATTAGAGCTGAACATAAAGCAAAAAATCTCAACAGGGAAAGCGACGGACATTTTTCTTTATCTCATTCAATAGCGGTCACAATTCTTTGCAACCTTAATGTTATGTTTACCAAGTGAGCATTTTACCATTACCGACAGTTATTCCCTTTCTTCTGTTGTTTCCTGATGATGAATGGTAACAGTGCATCGAAGCAGATGAAGCATCAGCAGGCACGAAACGCACGTTACAGGTACGTATAATTACTTTTACAGTACAATTAAAGTTTTTATTTAATTTTTCAGGTGTTCTAATTCTTTTCTGGGCATAAATTATGTAGAATTTGTCCAAATGTTTTGTGTGACCGAGCGCTTTCGACTATACTTTTACCATTATCAAGGATGAATTTTATTTTTATTTTAACTGAATGTGTGGATTGTTTTATGTATGTATCTAGAGTTATAAGAATGTTTTATTTTCCAAACACGGTCAATGATTTGTGACCGTATTCAAAGTTGATATTATGGAGTGTTGTTTTTTTCTTTTTTATTATTAATAAATATAAAACATTCCTTAAGGGACATGTGAATTCGTAAATAATATTTGGATCTGCAAGATCTAAATTACAGCGAACCAATATTATTAAATAAAATAATTAACCGCACATATATATACCCACACAAACCACCAACTCTATGCCGAGCGGACCTTATTTACCAGTTTCTGAAAGAAATAATCAAGCGTGATAAATCTTTTGAACAATGTCAGTCATCATCATCATTCGACCGTAGTCGGGATAGTCGAACCAATGAGAACGATCCTGTGCTATGAAGTTCTTAATTCAGAGATAGTTTCTCCTAGACTGGTTGCCACCTGAAACTATAGAACCCAGTCTGTCCTGCTATTTACCCATAGCTGGGGGGAGAAGAAGAGGATTTATACCTTTGCCAAAGGTATTAGCACGTAATAGATCCGAATGGAATTAAAAATTGGCTCTCTAATTCCTCAATCCGAGCCGCTATCCATTAACTCTAACCCGTGCCTCAAGGCCATTGCATTTCAAACCCTTGAAAAATGTGGCACTGGGATCGCCCCCGAAGCTGATATAATTAAGAAACCACGTCCCTGAAAAATCAACAAGGGTTAAATTCGAACCCTTATCTCGTGACCAGAAAGTGGACATCTCAATTTGCTCATCTGCATATGTACGTTATCCCACGCATATAAACTTGCTAATATCCCATTTAGTTTATATTTGTAATTTTTATATATATATATATATATATATATATATATATATATATATATATATATATATATATATATATATATATATATATATATATATATCAATTATGTAGTGCGTGTTCAATTTATATAACGTAAATCATTCATACGAAAAACAAATAATGAAGTTAATTATATGGCAAGAATCACTCTCGCAAACAATATTTAATAATAAAATACAATCAACTTCGAATCCGTTAATGAATGGTATGATCCTTGTTTATAAATTCCGGTTTTATCAGGTCTTATTTTTTCTACTAGCCCGGCTTTCAATCGTTTCAAACGACTATCATCAGGTAGACATTTAAGTAAGTTTTTTAAATCCAGCTAATAATGAGACATCGAAAGATAGTGCAGACCGAAAGAAGTGTTTTTTAGCAATGTGATATTGTTAAATGTAAGAATCATAACAACGATCATACCATTCATTAACGGATTCGAAGTTGATTGTATTTTATTATTAAATATTGTTTGCGAGAGTGATTCTTGCCATATAATTAGCTTCATTATTTGTTTTTCGTATGAATGATTTACGTTATATATATATATATATATATATATATATATATATATATATATATATATATATATATATATATATATATATATATACATGTTTAGAAAGAACTGACTTTTCTTTTGAGCACTTTAAGCAGTGAACTAAATTTACAAAGTACCTTTCAGAAAATTCTTACTGACGAATATTTTGCGTTAGGGACAGTGATGAAATTAGATACCAAAAGGGAAAAGAATGACTGGCAAAAAGACGAAAACAAAAAACTCTATTCTGAGTTGAGAGGAGAGAAGGATGACGGCGAAACGTGAAAGATAAACTAAAATCGAACAAATAGAAAAACAAAAGAACATAATGGTAGATGATTAGTTTTGATTTAGGGAATAAATATCCGATAATATCAAACACGGGAATCATGAAACGAAGCCTTTAAATATTTCTTCAAAAGAATTAGCGCAACGATTCAACATTTCATTTCCACATTTGAACTGATGTATTTCTGTCGGTTCTTTTTGTAGTTCCATTTATTCTCATTCTTTATTTTTTCATTGTTACTGATTTTATATTGAATCGACGTAGAATTGAACACGAGAAGCATATGCCGGCCTCTTCTTTCTAATACTCCATTTAATGTTGGCATCAAATAAAAACTTTTAATTTTTGTAATAAACTAAGCATTTTCGATTTCCGAATTCAATAACCGATTATAAAGAAGAATCTATTTTGAAATTTATATGGCAAATGCAATTGGCAGGCAGAGTTCAAACGTCGATCGAAGTCATTGTGTTCATTTTGCATTCATTTTCACTCTTTGAAGAGGTATGAAAACAATTTCCATTTTTGAAACTGTTAACATAGAACTTACAGTTACATGAAGCTACTTCATCTGTAAAATGATGACTTCAAGTTGACAATCAAGTACTGCGCTTAAATTTGTGAAATCGAAGTACCAAAAGGAAAGCTCATCTGAACAATGACCATTAAACTATTTATAGAAAAGGAACAGGGAAGCTATATTTCGGTGGTGGGAAAGTAACTGAAGCCAAAATACTAGTTCAGGACCGATAACATTGCAAATTCTTCTTTGCCTTTTGTCAAGAATCTCTAATTACATAGCAGAGGCGCCAGATCAGACGTGACGGTAATATTCAATGCATGGGTGAATGCTAAAATTATAAATATTTAAGATAGATTCTGGGGAGAAAAATTTTCTAGCCCGACACAGTGAACCAACTTTCCTAACAGCAGTCTTAGGAATTGATTCAATATATTCTTTCCACTTGAGGCCAGCGGAAAATGTTAGTCGGAGTGTCGCAATGATACACTCTCTTTGAGATTTGCATCAGCTGTACTGATGGAAGGCAGTAACCGTTGACACCCTAGCCTTGGTAGTGTAATCATTTTATGAGAAAGACAATTCTGAATTCTGAACCCATGTGAACATGTCATGGAACAGCCGGCCAGATTAAGGCCCATCCGTTTTATTATCGATATCAAATAACTAATTTTTAATTTATGTAATAAAATAAGTAAGTTTTCAATAGTTACGCTAAAGAGGAACACCAGGACATAGACGACATCAAAGGTCGCAAAATCTTCACTTTGCACACGATATAGGTGTTGTAGTGGAACCGATAGTCTGGTGAAGAATCTGGATAAAATAATCTCCAAATATGACAAAGAGATTTATACAAAAAAAAATAACTCATGACGAAGAATGAGAAAGATCTTTCAATCAAGATCAAAGTCATTGATTAAGTAGTGAAACAATTCAAATTATTATTGGCGTAGAGGGATTAGAAAGAGAAATAATTTCAAGAGTAGCACAAAGAATGGCTGCTCTCAGAAAAATAAGAACCATCTAGAAAGATAAGAACATCCCGCTTAAATCGACGTTAAGACTGTTGCATACATTGTCTGTCTCAATCTTTCTCTGAGTCTGCGAATCTTAGAGATTAAAAGCATAATTGCAGTAATGAATCGAAGCATTAGAAATTAAAAACTATAGTATTATCCTAGGCACCCGTCTCGATGTAGTCCGTATCACAAAAGACGCATTTGGAGAGGCTATCAAACATGAAACAGGCCGATTGGGATGGACACGCCGTAAGAGCCGAGAATTTTCCCCGTGTCCTCCTAAAAGGTTCCACTTTAGGAAAAGGAGGCGGGAGACAAGAGAAAATGGGCAGACAATGTCAGTGAGTGGACATGAAGATCATTGACAGAAATTCAGGCATTGGCTCACAACCGAAATATAGGCGCAGCAACCAAATCATAAGATTGATGATGATGATGATGATGATGATGATGATGATGATGATGATGATGATGATGATGATGATGATGATGATGATGATGATGATGATGAGCAATTTCCACATCAAAATCAATAACGGATCTCAAATTGCTACCGGGACATAAACATGTATTTAAGATGATGTTTATTGTTTATTGTCTTTTTGTGTAGAAAAATCACCTTGAAAAGATAATAAAAAGAGATGATCTAGTACAGTGGCTCTCAACCTTTTTGACTCATGGACTCACTTTTACTCTGAATTATTTTCGGTGGATCCTTCCATAACCATTACATGAAAAAAAAATCTTATTTTATTTTTTACTAATACATAAGTTTATGAATTGTATTATAGAAATAGTAAGTGTATATGTTTTATTTTGAGGTAAAACTAATTTAATGAAAATGAACTCGTATTTAACAACGAAATTCTTTGGAACCTTTATGTACACGAGTAAAATAACTCATAATAAACTGTTTAAAAATATGCAAGTAATTTAATTTTTTTTTTAAATTGAAGATTTATTCAATGAGATCCATCGATGTCAATGATAGTCGAAGATCACACTTTTTACAGTTTCAAGTCTCTTACTATATTAATGAATTTATATGAATATATTAATATTTATTTTATTTTATTAATATTTAAAATTAATATTATTTTATTATTATTATATTAAATTAATTTATATAATAAATTATAATCTTTATATAATCATTCCTTTATATCTCCTTCTCAGTTTTTATTCAACTTTTACTATCAAAACATTCGGTAGAGTAAAAAAGACACTAACTTACATCGCTTGATCTTTTCTGCTAGTTTTAGAGTTGTTGTTTTTTTTTCTATTTTTAATATTTTAATATGGCGTAGATCACTGTAGAAATTCCAGTTTTCAGTTGTAACAACCGTTCTGAAGTGAAATTACTCTATGGACAATTAAAATATTACTGTGGACCCCCAGTAATGTTACATGGGCCCTCCGGGTTCATATGGAACCCGGTTGACAATCACTGATCTAGTGTATAAAATTTTCCTTGTCAATGGCACACGAGGCTAGTTGCAAAGAATCATGCAAATAAACTTGTAGAATCCCTCATAATAAGAAACGACAATAAAAAAACAGCCTTTAACAAAATCAACTAAGAACATTGCCATAATGTTCTGTCTGTAATCTGGAATTTAAAAATATGCAGACTTCGCAACAGCTTACACAGCAATTATAACAGCATGCGCGTTGTTTGTTGTTGATTTTGTTGACTGCACAGTATAGTAAAGTAAGTTGGGCACCGTCTGTGAGAAAAAGATCAACATGACGCAATTTACTCCGCCAGAAATTTAGAAACGGCATGCAGTACTGCTTGGCATTCGCGCCGGAAGATCCAGTATGAACACTTCAAAATGTTTGAGTGTCAATCTGAGGACAGTGCAGAGGATTATGAAGGTCTTTGGGGTGATCACTAGTGATGGCGACGCAATGCCTCCATTCATTTTCCCGCATGGCATCAGCATTCACCAACTTAAACAAAGAAACCGTCCAAAAGAGTTGCAGGAGAACCCGACGTCGCCTGGACGCCGTGGTTGAAGCCAATGGTGATTTTATTAAATAAATTTACTTTAGTATTTCAAGATATTTTTGTGTAATTTTGGTAAATAATACTGACATCTCATTTTAACAGATATGTTAAAATGAGTTGTCAGTATTTTCATTTTTTGCATAATTTAGACGACAATTTATCCATCACACCCTATATATATATATATATATATATATATAAGTGGGACTGGCGTTTGTTATATTTCTCCACCTACACCCCAGCATAATTTTATATCTGAGAATGATTCTATCAATAAAATATTATTCATCTGAAGAAGTTTAATCTCGGAATGAAACACGTCGCTCCTCAGTTTTACATATTGTCATACATTTCTCTACTATATAATGATTTTTAATATAGTAACCGAGAAAGAATAATTTGTGTTTTATGGTTACTACTGTGCTTAATAATGATCCACAGAGGATGCAGAGCAACATTAAATTTTATGAAACATCTGTACTTATTAAAAAGCAGCAACAATCCCTGTAGCTATTATTGCGAAATCTTCGCATAATTCACGCGTGATAAAATACATTCTTGTATTTAATCAGAATTACGAAATTATTAATACGAAAATCTGGCACATTGTCTTTTCTGATAATATATTTAAAATAGGTATTTCAATTTTTCGAATGATTCAGCAGACCTTATTACTATTATAATCACGTTTCACAATTCCCAAGTAGCGTACGATGTTTTTAATATTGATTTACTGTTGTATTTTTCTGGTTCAAGTGACGATAGAAGTGTTGGTAAATTGAGATACAACACTAATAAGTGTTGAATTGAGTGATCGCCCTGGAAACTTTGTCGATTGAAGACGCTAGAGGGCTTGCCAATGGCTGGATATAATGTTACCACCACACGCAATGAGAAGTTCGTTTCAGTTCTTGATATCACCGAACACAGACAGACTATTAATCTCAAGGGCAGACATGTTGAACAGCAATGAAGGCTTTTC
Source organism: Acanthosepion esculentum (assembly GCA_964036315.1). Taxonomy (NCBI): domain Eukaryota; kingdom Metazoa; phylum Mollusca; class Cephalopoda; order Sepiida; family Sepiidae; genus Acanthosepion; species Acanthosepion esculentum. The sequence goes on along the minus strand of OZ038496.1, from coordinate 40,258,230 downwards.
ATACCTTGCAGGATTCGATTAAACAGAATTAATTTACAGATTTTTAGACAAGGATATTTCAGAAGAATAATAAAGACTTTAGAAACTAGATGCAACAAGACAAAAGAATACAGATTCCGGATTCAATATTCTGCTTCCTTCCAAAATAGGAAAGAGAAGAAAAAAAAACGGTGAAATTAAAAACCATCTATAAAATCTTGTACTTCAAAGATGATCCTTAAATATTTTTTTGTTGAAAAGACGGTAGGATAAGATGAAGACTTTTCTACTCGGCCATCAAGGAATTGATAGCGATACAATGAACCAGATGTTGCAGTTAAATTTACAGTAAGAGAAATGAGAATTCAACATAGAGAGAAAAAACACTTAAGGGATATTTTAACTTACAAAAATAATAGATATTGCAAACAAAATGACGTTGGCCTAATTGCGCAGAGATCATTTGAAAAGAGAAACTGAATACAATAGTATCAGAATCCAGAAGAAATAGAACTGTATTAAAAGACTGTGGGAATATTGAGGGGGCTTGTTGTCACTAGGTCTCCAGTGAAAACCACTATATACGACTGATGTGAAACCTCAATGTGTACAAGTCAAACTACAACAGCAACAACAACAGCAAGAATAATAATAATAAATTCTCACAAAGAATCGTTTTGTCAAGGTGATTGCTTTGATCCTAATATTGGTGTGTATAAATAGAATATGTAACATGTCTCTTCCGTGGTATTTTAGATGAAATATTATTTGTTTCCTTCCAGGATATATGTTTGCTAATTTAGTGGGGCGTGAGGAAAAAAATCCAGTGGCAGAGATGGGCGATTAGGGAAAAGAAAGAATTGGAATGAGAGAGAGATGGGAACGAAGAAAGAGATATATATGGAAGGAGAGAGAGAGAGAGAGAGAGAGAGATGGATATGGAGAAAGCAACAGAAAGAGAAAGAGAAT